>JAZHYW010000434.1:0-84951 GCA_037355805.1 Ixodes ricinus
GTAGTGTGCTGTAAATAATCTAGGCAGCGCGTGCCACGTGCGTGACAGCAGCACGCGCTGTCCCTGAATTTGATGTACACATTGTAAATAGAACCAGTCTTGATCGAAACTCCGAGCTGGCGTGACGTGTCTTCCTTTCCCCGGTGCGGCCGCTTGGTCCCCGGCCACCGACCATCTCGCGTCCCACGCGCCACGAAATGTAAGCCTTCCAAGTATCTTTACAGGCCTTCCGAGGCGCTGTCTTTGTCGTAGCCTTTCATGTCTCTCTCCCCCTTTCATAGTGGCCCTCCGCGACCATTACATTTTGGCGACGAGGTCTTTTCTTTCATTTTTTCCATTTTCGCCTCTCGTGAGCTTTTGATCAGACTCCGTGCCGGAGATGAGTGGTGGCAACACCGGCAAGTATAGTTTTCTTTTGTGTGTTAGTTAATATTGTCTCGTAACAGTAAGAGGATGGCGACGGTTTCCTTACCGACGCCACCAGCATTTCTTCCCACGCCAGGTGCCCCTGCGCAGCCTTGGCTAAGTTGGAAAACGTCGTTTTTCAATTATCTTGTGGCCATAGAGGCAGATGAAAGCTCTCCGAAGCGCAAGCGCGCACTACTGTGGTCGTTGCTTGGCTTGGAAGGCCAACGAATAGTTTCAACATTTCCTTCAACAATCCCCGCCAGCAGCGCGGCCGTCTCTGAATTTGATGAGCTCGTAGCGGCACTTGATGAGCATTTTGCTCCCAAAGCTAACGTTGTCGTCGAACGCAGGCAATTTCTCACCCGCGTCCAGTCTCCGGGAGAGAGCGTCCTCGACTACCTTAGCGCACTCAGGCAACTTGGTTCTTTTTGTGATTTCGGAGAGTCCCTTGAAAACCGCATCGCGGAAGTCTTTTTGGCCGGTTTAAATTCATCGGAAGTACAAGATCGGGTAATCCGAGAGTCTGCGGGAGCTGGACAACCTAGCCTCGAACGCGTTGTGTTCCTAGCACAGCAGTTCGAACAGGCGTCTCGAGATTGCGATCGGTACCGCCAATTTCCTCCAGTTTATCGCGTTCTGGAACGCCGCACGCCGTTCAGGTCGTACAAGGGGCTTTTATTCAGCGTGAACAAGATGGCCGACGTTCGAATTCGAATTTGAACATCCAAGATCAAAATGGAGAGCGGCGGCATGCCGTTTCCTCCTCCCCCGCAAATGTTTCCTTCTCGCCGCAACACCAGTCGCGCGCACACACCCGCGCTTTCGTGAGCCGAGTACCGCGTGATGCTCCGCCGGGCGCGCGCGCTCTTGGGCGCGGGGCAGAGTCGTGTCAGTTCTGCGGTCGTCGACCCCATCCACGTGAGGAATGTCCTGCTTCAGGAATGTCTTGTTTTTCTTGCGGCAAATTAGGTCATTTTTCAAATGTTTGCCGGAGTTCTCCCCCATCGTCTGCTGCCACCGATCGTCGTCAGCTGGCCTTTCCGCCGGGACGTGGCCGTGCCGCCGGTCGCCGGTACCAGCGGCTTGGAGTTGGCCGTAACCAGACACCCAGCCATGGAATCGTCACATTTCCTGACGAGGAGGAGCAGCAGCCGAAAGTTTGCGCCGTCGGATCACCGGAAGTCCTCCCGAAAGGACGCGCCGACCGGCGCCCACGGAATTTCACCGCTGATGTTCAGGTGAATGGATCTACATTACCCTTACTCATTGATACTGGCTCCGAAGTGTCAATACTTTCCGAGAGCATGTTTAACAAGATCAACTCCCAGCAGCAAATCCGGCTAAGGAAACCGCCGCGCACTCTTGTGCACTACCTCCGAGGGTCGATTCCAGTCGTGGGATGTTTCCAGACCAAAGTCGGCTTCAAAGAACGCTCCGCCGACATTCTTTTTTACGTTGTTCGAAATGGCCGATCCCTGCTAGGGACAGATGCCGTGTATGGACTTCGTCTCATTTTGTCGGGTGCTCCACTCGAATGTTTCCATGTCAATTCAGCTGACTCTCGCGCAGCCATCCCGGGCCATGTAAAGTCGGCTGGAGTCCCGCAGCCCCCATGTACGGTGGAGCCCAGTCCTCCACCGCATCCTTCAAGTGCTCCCTGCAAGCACCCTCCACCATTGTCCACTGTTCACGGCACTCAGCCGTCCACGTCGTCTGAGTACTACTCAAGTAGAGGCGTCTTCGGAGACCAGCCTTCAAGGGATCCGTCGACGTCGGGACCATCTTTGCAACCTTCATCGGTGAGCGATGCATCGAAATTACCTTCTGGTTTCGAAGAATTTGAGGATCTCTTTTCACCTGAGTTAGGGTTAGTTAAAAACCAAACTCACACAATCACTGTCCGGCACCATGTCCCGCCGGTGCAGGCTAAACTTCGCCGCTTGCCGATCACGTTGCGTGATGCCGTCAGTGCAGAAATTCAGAAACTCGAGCGCCAAGGCGTTATCGAGCGCGTAAACGCGTCGGAATGGGTGTCCCCCATTGTAGTAGTTAAGAAGAAAGACGGTGGAATCCGTATGTGTGTCGATCTGCGGGCGCCAAATCAGGCTGTCGTTATAGATTCTTTTCCGCTTCCGCACATTGATGAGCTTCTGAACTCCCTCAGTGGAGCTTCCCATTTTTCTAAGTTAGACCTTGCGTCTGCTTATCACCAGGTCCGTCTCGACCCCAAGAGTCGTGACTTAACGGCATTCATTACCCATGAAGGGCTTTTTCGTTTCAAACGAGTTTGTTTCGGTCTGGCGTCTGCACCAGCGGCCTTCCAACAGGTCATGTCCAAGATATTAAAACATTGTCCAGGAGTCCAGTTTTATCTGGACGATGTCATTGTCTATGGTTCCTCCCAGAAGGAACATGATAATAATCTCAGACAAGTCCTCAAATGTATTAGAGAGGCCGGCATGAAACTCAATAGAAAAGCCGTTTTCAATGTTTCTGAACTGTCATTCCTTGGTCATCGTCTGTCTGCGGAGGGTCTAGCACCCCTTCCGTCGAAGATAGACGCGGTCCTGAATTTTCCAGTTCCATCGGAACCTTCGCAGTTGAAGGCCTTCCTAGGTCTAGTTGAATATTACAGTAAGTTTGTCCCTCACTGTGCTACTCTCGTAGAACCCCTCCGTAGGCTTCTGCGCAAAGGAGCATCTTTTGTCTGGTCCTCCGACGTAGAGGCCAGTTTCCAAAGTGTCAAGTCCTGTCTTCAACAGGCACCCATTCTTGCAATGTTCAATCCAAATCTTCCAGTTGTCGTCTCCACAGACGCGTCCAATTACGGACTAGGTGCTGTTCTCCAGCAACAGCATGGGAAGCAACTAAAGACTGTTGCTTTCGCTTCCCGCTCTCTCTCCGAAGCAGAGCGGAAGTACTCAGCAGGAGAGAAAGAAGCCCTCGCCATCCTGTGGGCTTGTGAGAGATGGCATGTTTATCTGTGGGGTCGACATTTCGAAATACAGACCGATCATCAGGCTCTTGTCACATTAATGTCCACTCAAGGGACAGGTGTCCGTCCACGACGCATCAGTCGCTGGACGGCTAGACTTTTCAATTACAATTTCACCATGAAGTATCGCAAAGGCAGCGACAACGTAGTTGCCGACGCTCTATCTCGCCTACCGGTCACAGATACCGAAGAAGGTATGGCTTTTGAGGAGGAAGTGGTTTCAATCGTCTGTGCATGCCTCACAGAGAAAGAATTCAAGGAAGAAACTGCAAAAGATCCTGTATTACCAATTGTCATGACATATCTTTCCAACACATGGCCTTCAGAGGACAAGTTGCCTCCTGAATTCAAACCATATTTCGTTGTGAGAGACCAGCTCTCAGTCACCGATGCATTGTTGTTCCAAGGAGAGAAGATAGTGGTTCCGTCCACTCTCCGTGATCAAGTTATTGATGTAGCACATGAAACACATCAAGGTATCTCGCGCACCACCAGCATAATCAAGGAGCTTTACTGGTGGCCGCATCTAAATCAACATGTCAGGACCAAAGTTCAGAACTGTTCGGTATGTCAGTCGACAGACAAGCCTGCAAAGGCATCTCCTGCACCTCTACAACCAGTCGAATTCCCCACCCGTCCATGGGTAAAACTGGGTATGGATATTGTTGGTCCCTTCGAACGAGCTCCTCCTCAGGAAAGATTTTTTATCACATTGGTAGATTACCACAGCAAGTGGCCTGAAGTGGCACCAGCCCACAACGTCACGACTGCCACAGTCATAAAGTTTTTGAAGTCTGTCTTTGCCCGCGAGGGTTTGCCGCAAGAGATCACGACAGACAATGGTCCACAATTTATTTCAAAGGAGTTCAGCGATTTCTTGAAGATGCATGGCATCAAGCATGCAAAGTCATCCCTCTACCATCCCCAAGCTAATGGACAGGTAGAGCGATTCAATCGAGTCCTTAAGTCTGTCATTCAGTTGGCTCTCGTCCAACATCGTCCGCTTTCTGAAGCCATTACGGAATATCTCGGTGTTTACCGAAGTACGCGCCATGCAGCGACAGGAGAAACGCCAGCATTTCTTCTGCATGGTCGCACCCACCGGACGCGACTGCATCTCCAAGGGCGAGGGACCCCAGAGTCCGCCGTCCCTTCACATGTCGTTCAGGAAGAGCTTCCTGATAGAGTCAAGGAATATCAAATGAAGATGAAAAAGTATTCCGATGCCAGGCGAGCAGTCAAGCACCCTGCTTTTGCTCCTGGGCAATCAGTAAAGGTTTTCAAACCCAACATTAGAGGGAAAATGCGCAACAAGTATGCTCCACCGCAACACATACACGAACAAGTAGGACCAGCCACGTATAGATTAGATGATGGAACCATATGGAATGCAGCCAAAATGACACGTACCACATTGAAACCACCCCAACGTCAGCCTTTGTGGCTTATGGACGATGACATATTCCCCACTTCAACTAATGCGGCTCCAGCTGTAAGCCTGGGCCACGTGCCACCTGAGGGTCCGGCACCTGCAACTTTGCGTGCTGCGGCCCCCAGCGTCACTCCTGTCCATGCGGCCCCTGCTGCCGGTCCTGTTTTTGCGGCCCCTGATGCCGGTCCTGTCCCGACGGACCCTGTTGCCGCCCATGCTTCTGCGGCACCCGGTCCTGGCCATGTTCCTGCGGCCCCTGGCGCCGCCCAAGTTCCTGTGGTGCCAGGCGTCGTCCATCGTCCTGCGGCTCCTGAAGCCCATGTTCCTGTGGTGCCTGGTGCCGTCCATGTCCCGGCGGTACCCGGTGCCCTTCCTGTTCCTGCTGTACCCAGTACCATCCCTGTGGTACCCGGTGCCGTTCCTGATTCCGGTTTCCAAGCGGCCTTCCGCGCCGCCGTACCAGGCAATCAAGCCAGCAGCCAGCCACCAGTCCCGCCGGCTGCCCCGGCTGCAGTCTTCCAAGAGGCCCCCAGGGTCGCTGTCCAGGAGGGTCCTGAACCTTCCGTTCCTTCGAGCGGTGCAATAGTGAGCACCGCATCAAGTTCATCCCAACTGGGACTCGGGTATTGCAGCGAGCTGCCGTCATCTAGCTCCGCAACGGTCTCGGCGGAGTCCCTGAACTCCGTGGGACCAGAGGTCGCCACACTTTCCGAGCCTCCAGTGGCCCATACTTTAACAGAGGGCTCTGGAGATAGTCTTGACGTGACACCAGAATCATCACCAACAGCAAGTGATCGTGATGGATCGGAGCCGTCCACCCCTACGGCTCCCCAGGCATCTCCGTCGGACAATCATCGCCCAAGGCGGCAGAGACGTCTGCCGGCACGATTGAGAGACTATGTGCTAGATTTTTGTTCACCCAGTCCCACTACGAGTAGAACATTTGACGTTTAGTGTTATTCACATATGCAGAATTTTGTTTTATAAGTCTAGTGTTTTTTTTATACACGCTTCAGTCTAACTGAATGTTTCTCGACAAAGAGCAGTGTCCCAGATAATGACTGCACCTTTCGTCCTTATATTCCCTTCTGTCTCTGCATAGTTATGTTTTTGCTTATCGTGATTGGTAGGATTTCTGTGTGTGCGTGAACTCTGTATTTTCTTTAAGGAGTAAGTTGTTTTCTTCTCTTCCCTACTAAATTATCCAACATTTATTTTTCTATTAAGGGAGGAGAAGATGTAGTGTGCTGTAAATAATCTAGGCAGCGCGTGCCACGTGCGTGACAGCGGCACGCGCTGTCCCTGAATTTGATGTACACATTGTAAATAGAACCAGTCTTGATTGAAACTCCGAGCTGGCGTGACGTGTCTTCCTTTCCCCGGTGCGGCCGCTTGGTCCCCGGCCACCGACCATCTCGCGTCCCACGCGCCACGAAATGTAAGCCTTCCAAGTATCTTTACAGGCCTTCCGAGGCGCTGTCTTTGTCGTAGCCTTTCATGTCTCTCTCCCCCTTTATAGTGGCCCCCACGCGACCACTACTACGCCGTTCTAGCAAGCCGGCCCAGGATCCCAACTCGTGAAGGTTCCTCGCGCTTCTCTTCTTTTTTTTTTTTTTTTGGAGTCCCCGCAATGAGCGTTGCGAAATAAAATCAAGTCGAGATGCTTCTAGCGCCGTCCCTGCCATGTTCTTCCATGACCGGGCTACAGAGCGGTTTTCTTGTGGCCTTCACTCCCGCCGAGGAGCAATAGGACTTCTTTAGCCGCGTAGGGGTGCGACCACTCAACTATGCCCAACACTGCCTGAGCCATCCTGAACAACTGTTCCCCGACCACTGCGATCAAACATGTGTGCAATTATACTGGCTTGAAATAATCCGTAGTGAGTCGATTGAAATAAGTTTCGGCTTACAATAACTGAATGCTTGCCTTATAACAACCAGTGTTGGACAAAATACTCGATAAAGGTATTTAGGTTAAGTTACTAATATACCTGCCTCACAAGGTATTTAAAATACTACTCAAGTTACTTTCATTGAAAGTATCTTGAGGAGAGTACAAATACTTAGAAATGTATTTCAGTTACTTTTGAAGATACTTCCGCTTTGCTTAATTTGTATCGACGCTCAGTTGACAACGGACAATTATGCAGCTACGCAAATCTGGGTTTCCAGTATCGGTTTATTAGCGCGCAACAACACAAAAACAAAAGAAAACAGTATCGTAGGGCTATTTATGCACTCCGACTATAAAGAGCGCAAATATTGGTCACGAATGGTAAATGATGAGGCGGCGAATAACTGAGGAAACTGAAACGTTTAATGGGGGCGAACTTGTGCCCAAAACAAAAAGGAAACAGAAGAGAACAACAGAGCGTCGCGGGCGTCGAAGTCGGCGTAGCAGCAGAGTCGAACGCTTGGGCGAGACTGAGTCCGGCTGGTTACGCGGAGCCCCTTTTGTGCACGCGTGGGCTTCTGGAACATTCGGCCTGGAACATTCGGCGCGCAGAACATTCTAACCTAGAACGAGCAACACGGTTCTCGAAATTACCAGAAATCTAAATTGGAAGAATAAATAAAAGACGCGGCGCTCCCAGGGATCGAACCCTGGGCTTTCTGCGTGGAAGGCACGCGCGATAACCGCTAGGCCACGAGCGCGCTTTTTTTTTCTTTATTGCATGGAAAGTAACAACGCGATTACAGCACACAATTTAGGGCACAAAGGGCATTGCCCGCGTCATCATCCTAAAATTCCTTGAGTTCTATCAAGCTTTCTAATAAAGGCATCCAGTCGGGCACAAGGTCTGAAGCGTCGTAGACACTCTTGACTTGCGCTACTAACTGAATAAAATGCAGACGCACAGTCCTTGGTGAGTGAATAGCGTTCCTTACATCCATTCGAGATTTCCAGATGCTATATAAACCTAAGAGCATGATTAGATCATAGGGGACAGTGTCACCCGGCGCGACAGGCAGAAAACGAATTGAATGCGCGGAAATGTCTAGGTCTTTTTTAATCGTGCGCTGCAGGACATCCCAAAATAAAAAGGCGTCCCAACAATCAATAAAAATATGCTCCACAGTTTCTGGCGCTTTGCACAACAAGCAGTTCTCTGTCCATGGAACAAAAATACCTTTTTCTTTTAACCAGACTTTGGTAGGAAGTACAGAACAGTGCAGTTTAAAGAAAAACGTTTTGGTCGCTGGCGGGACGCCCATCTTTTTAACCCGGCACAATACATCTTGGCCGGGACTGTAACTGAACACAGTTCGATAAATTGGAGTTGGAAAAAGAACGTCCACAAGGTCTCGGGAAAGCTTTTTCCTCGTAACATTTGCAAGGTATTCCCTGGAGAACCTAACTACTAAAAAGTTAAAGGTGTCAACAACTTCTTTCAGATAGCCCACTAGTCTCGTGGGTTGGTCCGCGTCTCCGACTGATGATACGACAAATGTTGGAAGAAAGCATGCCAGTGCATCCTGAATGGTTTCACGGATCAAAGGAGTTTCTTGATCCCTCAAAAAAGAAACCTGGACACCAACTGTCGAACGAATAAGTGCGGAAGACCAACACCGCCGTCCGCTATGCGACGGAAGAGGTTATCCCGCCGCATAGGCTCCCAGGTGGATTTCCAGATAAAAACGGCAAATATGCGATGAAACTTCTGAATGTTGCACCTTGCACAATGGAGAACCTGCAGAACATACCAGAGTTTGGCCACGAGGAATATATTACACATGGTCGACCGTGTAAAGATCGACACATCCCGGTGTGCCCAGCTCTTTGTGCGTTTGTCAAGGTCAGTCGCCACATCGGACCAGTAGGTCGTGCTGTTCCTGTAGTGCTGCAGGGGCACTCCAAGGTAGTTACACGGTGTGCAACTCCATTCAATGTCTTCGTACTTGGCTGGCGTTGCGGCCCACGAGCCGTGCCAGAAACCTCGGCATTTTTGCCAGTTCACCGCTGCTCCAGTGGCCGCGCAGAAATCGCGCGTAAGCGCAACAGCGTGGCGGATACTTTCTTTGTCCTTGCACAAGTAAGCGATGTCATCCGCGTAGGCCAAAACTTTGGTTTCCGCGCTCCGCAAGGTGTAACCGCTGATCTTATTACTTTGAATAATAATTTGACAAAGCGGCTCTAGGTAGAGGGCAAAGAGTAAGGGAGACAAGGGACACCCCTGGCGTACCGAAGAATGCACTGGGATGCTTTCCAACAGAGTATTGTTTACTATTAAGCTCGTGTGACAGTCCGTATAGGACATCTTAACCCCCTGTGAGATTATTTTTCCAACACCAACGTGTGACATAACCTTAAAAAGCACCTGATGTTGAACGCGGTCAAACGCTTTTTCAAGGTCAACTTGAAGCATTGCCACTTGGTCTCCTTTTCTAGATACGTTTTCTAAAACAGAACGGGCTACGTGCACATTGGTTTGTATGGCCCTTCCTCTAATCCCACATGTTTGATGGTCTCCGACCAGCTCCTGAATAACTGTTTGCAGCCGGTTTGCTAAAACCTTTGCGAAAATTTTATAATCAACATTGCACAAAGTTATAGGGCGATAGCCTCCTACGCGGCGAAGTGTGCTGGGATCTTTGCTTTTGGGAATGAGAACAGTGTGAGCTCGCAGAAAGGAAGGGGGCAACCCGTTGGTGTCATATGAGTCTTGGATCACTTTTTGTAGTATTGGACAAATTGCATTTTTGTGTAATTTATAAAACTCTGATATAATACCATCCGGTCCCGGTGTTTTTCCTTGAGGTAGGGCATCAACCGCGGCCTCGATTTCTGCTAAACTGATGGTTTCCTCGAGCGTCTCGATCTGCTTTTCTGTTAGCCTGGGTAGCAATGCGATCAGTTTCGCGAGTCCTTCCATGTCTTGCGGAGCCGTTTTTAGGCAAAAAAGTGAGCGATAGTGCTCAAGGAAAATGCTATGTATCTCTTGTTTATCTGTGTATATTCTGCTGTTATGCTCTATTTCTAGAATTTCCTTTTTTAAAGCATGGCGTTTTTCGTCTTCCAGCGCTTTTCTTGTTGGTTGCTCTCCTAGAAGGAACCTTTCAGCTCGAGCACGTACGACCGCCCCTTGATAACGCTCTTGATAAAGGCTATCAAGCTGGGCTTTAACGCAAGCTATATCTTCAGACCCCTGTCCTGGAAATTTACTTTCGTACTCGTATAAAATGCGCAAGTCACTCTGAAGCTTTCTTTCCATTTTCAGCTTATAAAAATTAAGAATGCTAGATCTTTCGATCGCCAGCTGCTTAACGTCTTCTTTAAAACGCTCCCACGTCGTGTGAAAACGGCCTTTTTGGGTGGATAATTCTTGGAGCAACTTTCCTGTATCCGCCACAAAAACTTCGTCTTTGAGAAGCTGAGCATTAAGCTTCCATAATTTCCAATTAATTGGCTTTTCTCTTCGCGGCTTTTGCCCAATCGTTATAGCGACCATACAGTGGTCGGAGAAAAACACTGGGTTGACAACATAAGCACTTAATTGGTTAATGAGTTCTAAGGAGCAGTAAATTCTATCTAGCCGCGCGTGTGAAGCTTGTTGAAAATGCGTGAAAAGTAAGTTCCTACCCTCCGGTTGAAAAGAAGCTACATCAATTAAGTCGCCTTCTTCTATCACATCCAGTAATACCTGCTCGCTTTTGTCAAGGCGGCTTCTAGACGGCGCTCGGTCAGCCGTGTCGCAAACGCAGTTGAAATCTCCGAGGATAACTACCCGCCTATCACACTCAGTATACGACCGAAGATGATTAAAAAAACTACTCGTTCATTTACACAATTCGGAGCATAAACACAAATCACCCTCCACCTCGATTCTGACACTACGAAGTCACAAAGAACAAAACGACCGCAAAGGTCACTTGTGATCGCTACCTGTGACATATTTACGGATTTTTTGATGAAGAGAAAACACCCCCCTGAAAGGCCTACTGCATGGGTTACACAAACCTCATAATTGTACAGAAAGGACTGCAAAGCGCACTCAACCTGCTCCTCGGTAGACAGTTTTGTTTCCTGCAGTGCCAAGATATCAATTTCTGTATGCTCGAGTAAACGCCGTAGTTGGTACTGTCGCTTCCTGGAGTTAAACCCTCTAACGTTTAGAGTAGCGAAGCGTAAACCACTGACCATTCTCTAAGGCAAGGGGTACTTCTGCGCAGCGCGCGGCTTTGCGTTCAGCCGCTTACTCTCATGAGTGCTGGGCGGTTCCCCGTGCTTTCGCTTGCCTTCGGTGCCATCCTTCGCCGTGCTGGTGTCCATGATAGAGGGTTCTTGGTCGTCGTCGCGCTGGTCCTGTACTCTGAGGCTCGCTTGGCGGTCCTTGGGAACTGCTGCCATCGACACCTGTACTTTACCCGACGCCGAGTTTTCACCACCGTCGCTCGGGTTGGTGCCAGGCTTCACAGACAACGCGGTGGTGCTGGCAGGTTCCCCAGGCGACTCTTCTCCGGTTGGCTTTGAGCACTCAGGACTCGGGGAAGCACCGCTGGAGCGCTCCATTGAAGGGATGTTGCCAGTCACGTCTACAACCTCCGAGATGTCCATTAAATTATCGTGGTTTCCTTGGGTGTCCTCCCCGGGGCCTCTCAGCGCAGTGGCGTACGTTGAAAAGCAGTCGCTGCTCTCATGGCCGAAACGGTTGCATCGAGCACACTTCGGGGCACGGCACTGCCTCCGAATATGGCCCACCTTCCTGCACCGGAGGCAGAGCGGTGGCCTGCCTGGCACCAGAAGAAGAGACTGCACTCCGAAGACCTTGATCAGGTGAGGGAGGTCTCCGGAGGTCACCGTGTCGTGCAAGGTGAGAGATACTTCCCTGTTGAGGGTTTCCATGTTTTCCATGCCTGGGACTCGCCACTTCTCTCTCGTGATGGTTTGTACCCTGCCGTAGGGTTCCAGGGCTTCAACGACCCGCCTGTCCTCCAGGTATGTCGGCAGCCAGAGCAGTTTCATCTTCACGTCCTTTGACTGAGGGTCAATCACAAGGCACTTCTTTCCTTTCACCTTGAGCTGCCCGGCCGCCTTCAGCTTTTCCGTGGCTGCCATGCTTGTTAACGTCACCATCCAGACGTGGCTCATCTGATATTGGCCGAGTGACACCACGTCGTTGGAGTCCACGATGTCTTTCAAGCCGTCGCGGAAGTCGACGGCTCGGTACGGTCTTCCAGAAAGGTCGGCGTGTAAAAAACGGAGTTCATGCACAACTTTCCGTCGGGGAAACGGGGCAACAGAATACGATAGTCATCGTTACCACTGACCGCGGCATCGTTGGTTCCTCGGCTCGCAGGAGCCGATAACGCGCTTTTATCAGAGCGCTGCATTTTCCGTCCGCTCTCGTCGCAAGCCGGAAGCGAACTCCGGCCACCGCGTCGCCATAGAGTAATATACACAAGGTAAAGAGCGGACACTGCCATAGGCCCCAGCGGCCCAGATAGACGAGTGACAGGGAGCGCTCCTAGCGGGCGGCATTAAGCATAATCTCATTCCGGTTCCGGTCAAGTTAGTTTCGGTTTCGGTTTGAACGTTTCTGCTCCGGTTCTCCCGGTACCCTTCTCTCTCTCCTTCCCTCCTCGCTTGGCTCTCGGGAGCTCCGCGACTCCCGAAGCCGCTGCTTTTTTGTGTGTTTTTTTTTCCTAATATTGACGCACTTTTATTTTAATTTTTACGATAGAATCCGTGCAAAATGTGCCAAACAATATTTCAACTTACTTCACAAAACAGAGGTGTATTTCTTGTTCCTTTCCTATTGTAAAACATCGAAGTTACACAATCGCCACATGGACTGCTGGCTGGTGGAGCGTTTTGGGGTCAACAACAGTAAGTGGTTCGAAAACATTTTATTGGACCACATTCATGTATACATGATTTACTTCAGAAGCTCTGTATGTTTTATACGAAACAGATACTCACAAAAATAAATTAATATGAAGGAGTTCGGCATATCGTACACTTCGTAATAGATTCTTAGCAGAACCAAGTTAACAAAAACTTTCCACAGAGAACATGCTGAATGATCCATTCGCTTTCACGCCGACTCGGGCACGGGAAGTAAGTCCAGAAGTAAATAAGACATCGCTATCATTACCAGTCATAAGAGTATAATAAGAGTCCAAAGCACACAGCGGATAGTACAAATTCCCAATTTTCGGCTAATATAAAAAAACGCCATTTTGCATAGCCTCAAACTCACTGCGGGCAAGCTATTACCAAACAGTGATAGCTCTATTCGAAATCTGACAAGATTCAACGTCCCTAAACATTCCCCGAAATTGTTCAGGAAAGAAGTATGGCTTCAGAAAAAGCGGCTAAAAGACTATGGACAGTGGATACAAAAGTGGATACATTTTCTTTCGAATATTTTGAGCCTCTATACACTATTTTCTATAGAAATTCTGTAGAAAGTGAATAAATATTTTGTTAGGGAGCCGTGATACAGATTTGCTGGAAAAAGGGGAAACAAATCTTTGGAGTGCAAGCAGCACCGCCCAATTAATAAGCGCTTTCTGTTTTTGGTTTGGCAACCGCCTCCGTTAATACACTATTAACAGTTAAACCTGTCTAGTTGCTTACCAGCCACTGAAGAGTGCAACCGAACTTTGTCCAAATACCGGTTAAGTAATCGAACATGCAAACACAAGCGTAAACCGGTTAAGTAATCGAACACACAAACAGAACATTTTTAAAAGCCTTTTGTGGCACTCCTCTGAGCAAAGGCTAAAACCACCCAGACCCCAAAGTGTGTGATACAAGGCGGCATACACTCCTCGAACATGTGCCACATTCTCTATTATAGGAAGAAAGTGATTTTCTAGTTGCTGAATGAAATTAAAGGCAGCCTAGCTGTGATGGTACTACTAAGTTCCCGAAGAGTTTTCCTGGCACGTGGTATGCTTTAAGCACAAGAAAGTACTGGTGAGGCCTGGTCAAATTATCAGACTCATCCCATAGCAGCTGAGAACAGCCAGAGCTGTGGGTTGTTTGTTCAAGCACAAGCTTGATCAAATAGCCCCAAACGTAATAAGTGGACGAGTCATCAATTACGTTAGACCTGATGTCTGATGCAAGCTCATAAATATCCTCTAGTGGCGGGAAGTTATCAATTGGAAGACATCCCACAATGTCTGAAATTGAACTTTCATGGTGCGAAGATATTGGCAACTCCTTGAGGAGGTCAGCCTTGTCATCCTCTACGTCTTCATTGTTCGACAGTTTGAACAGTTTCTTTATCCCTATGTGTTTTAGTCTTAAGGTGAACTGATGCACATTTGGGTTTGTGTTGCAGCCCAGCATTTGTCGTATATAGCTCCAAAAAGTTTCTCAAGTGGGTCTTGCTGCAGGCGTCGTGTAAGTAAGAACTTAAAGTCATGGCTGTTTGAAAGCTCATCCCAGAGCATGGGGACACTTTTATAGTAACTTGCCACCCTATGGTGGCTTGTGGCTGCCTCCTACTTTGGAACTGCCATGCTGAAATCCATCCGAGTTGCTGGTGAAGGAAATCGAGTATTTCAGATTCTCCCTTCAGAATGGCATGACGCAACTTCTGCCCTGTCTTCTTGAATTGTGAGCTATTTAGACAATCAAAACGTATGTACATACTATCACAGAAATAGGCTGTAGCCATGGGTGCCTCAGGAAGCTCCTTGGCATAAACAAGGGATATGATTGCAAGAAAGAGTGAGGCACTCAGTACCTGTGCGGCACGATTTACTTCCATGTTACTGAAAGATTTTTGAAAAATGTGTCTCTCAGTAAGTTTCGGAGCCAATTGCAAGCTCATCTCATGGGTAGAACGATAAAGTTCAACAATATGGGACCACTCAATGACCTCATTTTTAATGCAAAGTTTGTGTGCTTGGAGATTCCTCTTGGTTGTTTTGGGGAGGTGCGGAACATCAAAGATAAAGTAAACATATTCGTTGTCAACTTAAAAACAATGGCTTATCAACACACAAACTGTTGGTTGGCCAAGCTTACGTTTGAAGCCCCCTAATCACAGACCACAGCCTTTACTGTGAAGCCAACAGTCTTAAGCTCCCGAATGAGAGAACTGAGGAGACTGCGTTTAACAGAAGACGTTGTTGGAGTGTGCAAAACAGCAGGCACGTAGTCAGGGGGGGGGAGGGGCCAGGCCCGCCCCCCCCCCCCGAAATCTTCCATTTTGCTGGGGCCTCCTCTCCCCCTCCCCCTCATACAGCATTTTGTCATGAGCGCCCCCCCCCCTCCCCCGAAACAAAATCTTGGCTACGTGCCTGCCCAAGAGTGTATGCAAGGCGCTAGCCCACCCCACCTCCTGGAAATTCCAGAGAGCACAACAACCAAGGCTCTATCTGCAATGTTAGAGATTCGTTCAACACCGTCATCTGTAAATCCATGGACAATGTCGTGTGCAGGGTCGTGAGTTAAGTTCTTTTTTAAAACAATTTCATCGAAAATCAAGATGCACACACGATCAAGTGCAGCCCGACAGCCCGGCGGAAACAACAGCGCGAGAAAGTCAAACCGATCGGCTCCACAAATTCCCGCCGAGCATGCGAGCACGCGGGCGGTCATGCGTCACCTTGATTGATGCAAAGTCGACCGAACATGATGCAGCAGAAAGCAAAGACGGACGGCATGCAGGGCACGGACGAACGACGCACGGACGAGCACGAGGCCTTGCAGAATGATGCAGAGGCGAAGGCGTGCAGGCAGGCAGGCCATGGCAGGCGCCATTCATCACGTGGTTTTTGTGACGTATTTGATTAACACTATTTAGTCGTTTTAAGCATAGAGTAATATACACAAGGTAAAGAGCGGACACTGCCATAGGCCCCAGCGGCCCAGATAGACGAGTGACCGGTAGCGCTCCTAGCGGGCGGCATTAAGCATAATCTGGTTCCGGTTCCGGTCAAATTAGTTTCGGTTTCGGTTTGGGCGTTTTTGCTCCGGTTCTCCGGTACCCTTCTCTCTCTCTTTCCTTCCCGCCTCGCTCCTCGACTCCCGAAGCCGCTGTTTTTTTGTGTTTTTTTTTCTAATATTGACGCACTTTTATTTTTAAATTTTATGGTAGAATCCGTGCAAAATGTGTCACAGAATATTTCAATTTACTTTAGAAAACAGAGGTGTATTTCTTGTTCTTTTCCTATTGTAAAACATCGAAGTTACACAATCGCCACAGACTCCTGGCTGGTGGAGCATTCTGGGGTCAACAACAGTAAGTGGTTCGAAAACATTTTATTGGACCACATCCATGTATACATGATTTACTTCAAAAGCTCTGTATGTTTTATACGAAACTGATACTCACAAAAATAAATTAATATGAAGGAGTTCGGCATATCGTACACTTCGTAATAGATTGTTAGCAGAACCAAGTTAACAAATATTTTCCACAGAGATCATGCTGAATGATTCATTCACTTTCACGCCGACTCGGGCACGGGAAGTAAGTACAGAAATATATAACACATCGCGATCATTACCAGTCATAAGAGTATAATAAGAGTGCGAAGTACACACCGGATAGAACAAATTCCCAATTTCCGGCTAATATAAAAATCGCCAATTTGCATAGCCTCAAACTCACTGCGGGCAAGCTATTACCAAACAATGAGAGCTGTATTCGAAATCTGACAAGATTCAACGTCCCTAAACATTCCCCGAAATTGTTCAGCAAAGAAGAATAGCTTCAGAAAAAGAGGCTAAAAAACTATGGACAGTGGATACAACTGGATACATTTTCTTTAAAATATTTTTACCCTCTATACACTATTTTCTATAGAAATTCTGTAGAAAGTGAATAAGTATTTTTGTTCGTCAGTCGTGATACACATTTGCTGGAAAAAGGGGAAACAAATGTTTGGAGTGCAAGCAGCACCGATCAATTAATAAGCGCTTTCTATTTTTGGTTTGGCAACCGCCTCCGTTAATACATTATTAACAGTTAAATCTGTCTAGTTGCTTACCAGCCACTGAAGAGTGCAACCGAACTTTGTCCGAATTCCGGTTAAGTAATCGAACATGCCAATTCAAGCGCGTATTCTGCAAAACATTTTTAAAAGCCGTTTGTGGCACTCCTCTGAGCAAAGGCTAAAACCACCCAGACTTCAAAGTGTGCGATACACGGCGGTATAGACTCCTCGAACATGTGCCACACTCTCTATTATTGGAAGAAAGTGATTTTCTAGTTGCTGAATGAAATTAAAGGCAGCCTGTGATCGTACTACTAAGTTCCCGAAGAGTTTTCCTGGCACGTGGCATGCTTCAAGCACAAGAAAGTACTGGTGAGGCCTGGTCAAGTTATCAGATTCATCCCATAGCAGCTGAGAACAGCCACAGCTGTGAATAGTCTGTTCAAGCACAAGCTTGATCAAATAGCCCCACACGTAGTAAGTGGACGAGTCACCAATTACGTTAGACTTGATGCCTGATGCCAGCTCAGAAATATCCTCTAGCGGCGGGAAGTTATCGATTGGAAGACATCACACATTGTCTGAAATTGAACTTCCATAATGCGAAGGTATTGGCAGCTCCTTGAAGAGGTCAGCCTTGTCATCCTCTACGTTTCCATTGTTCGACAGTTTGAACAGTTTCATTATCACTATCTGTTTTAGTCCGGTGAACTGATGCAGTTTCGGGTTTGTGTTGCAGCCCAGCATTTGTCGTATATAGCTCCAAAAGGTTTTTCAAGTGGGTCTTGCTGCAGGCGTCGTGTAAGTAAGAACTTAAAGTCATGGCTGTTTGAAAGCTCATTTCAGAGCATGAGGATACATTTTATAGTAACTTGCCACCCTATGATGGCTTGTAGTTGTCTCCTACTTTGGAACTGCCATGCTGAAATCCATCCGAGTTGCTGGTGTAGGTAATCGAGTATTTCAGATTCTCCCTTCAGAATGGCATGACGAAACTCCTGCCCTGTCTTCTTGAATTGTGAGCTATTCAGACAATCAAAAAGTATGTACATCCTATCACAGAAATAGGCTGTAGCCATGGCTGCCTCAGTAAGCTCCTTGGCATAAACAAGAAATATGATTGCAAGAAAGAGTGAGGCACTCAGTACCTGTGCGGCACGATTTACTTCCATGTTACTGAAAGGTTTTTGAAAAATGTCTCTCAGTAAGTTTCGGAGCCAACTGCAAGCTCATCTCACGGGTAGAACGATAAAGTTCAACAATATGGGACGACTCAATGACCTCATTTCCAATGCAAAGTTTCTGTGCTTGGAGATTGCTCTTGGTTGTTTTGGGGAGGTGCGGAACATGAAAGATAAAGTAAACATATTCGTTGTCAACTTAAAAAAATGGCCTATCAACACACACACACCGTTGGTTGGCCAAGCTTACGTTTGAAGCCCCCTAATCACAGACCACAGCCTTTACTGTGAAGCCAACAGTCTTTAGCTCCCGAATGAGAGAACTGAGGAGACTGCGTTTAACAGAAGACGTTGTTGGAGTGTGCAAAACAGCAGGCACGTAGCCAGGGGGGGGAGGGGGGGCTCGCCCCCCCCCCCTTGAAATCTTCCATTTTGCTGGGGCCTCCTCTCCCCCTCCCGCTCATACAGCATTTTGTCATAAGCGCCCCCCCCCCCCCCCCCGAAACAAAATCCTGGCTACGTGCCTGCCCAACAGTGTATGCAAGGGGCTAAGCCCACCCCACCTCCTGAAAATTTCAGAAAGCACAACAACCAAGGCTCTATCTGTAATGTTAGAAATACGTTCAACACCGTCATCTGTAAATCCAAGGACAATGTTGCGTGCAGGGACGTGAGTTAAGTGCTTTTTTAAAACTATCTCATCGAAAATCAAGATGCCCACACAATCAAGTGCAGCCCGACAGCCCGGCGGAAACAACAGCACGAACTCAAACCGATCGGCTCCACAAATTCCCGCCGAGCATGCGAGGACGCGGGCGGTCATGCGTCACCTTGATTGATGCAAAGTCGACCGAATATGATGCAGCAGAAAGCACAGACGGACGGCACGCACGGCACGGACGGGCAGAGGCCATGCAGAATGATGCAGAGGCGACGGCGTGCAGGCAAGCAGGCAGGCCATGGCAGGCGCCATTCATCACGTGGTTTTTGTGACGTATTTGATTAAAACTATTTAGTCGTTTTAATTACTTTAAATAATTCTAAAGCATAACAATTTAAAAATAAATACTTCTCGGAGAAAGAGCTCCAATTAATATTAACCAAATTACAGAAAAGCGCCACGTAGCGGAGGGCATTAAACGCACTATCTGGGCCGCGAATCGGCTTCAGTGTCCTCTCTTTACGTTTACTATATTACTCTATGTTTTAAGTACTTTAAATAATTTTAAATCATAAGAATTTAAAAAACACATACTTCTCGGAGAAAGAGCTCTAATCAATATTAACCAAATTAGAGAAAAGCGCCACGTAGCGGAGGGCATTAAACACACTATCTGGGCCGCGATTCGGCTTTAGTGTCCTCTCTTTACGTTTACTATATTACTCTATGAGCGCGACTTCTTTACTCTGGGGCAACGTTACTAGAACCACTCAGTTGGGAAACTGCCATAGAGACTGCTCTGAAAAAGTGGCACCGATCCGTCCACGAGAACCGAGCTAATGGCGATCACAATGCCGCCATTTCTCCCGCAGCGGCCAGTCGAGGAACTGCACGTTACTGCCATTATCATTCTAATCGGCCATTTTGGGGCCAGAACAGATACTGTGGAAAGGGCTTCGGGGTACCGCCCCCGACTCCCTGGCGGACGCGCCGCGGATTACTGCTCGGTTAATATGCGCCTAGCACGGGACGCGCTACCTGAAATCACCGCTGAGGCACGATTGTATAAAAACAATATTAATTGTACTGCAAAACTTGCAAACTAAAGATTTTAGAAAACAACACTCGCCCCCCGTTTTGTACTAATCTCCAATAAACGTTACTGCAAAAAGAGTTTTTTCCGTTGGTTTTTACGCAAAAACATGCTTTCTAAAAGCTCAAGGCGACTGCAGTTAAGACAAATGATACAGAGTGGCGCTGTTGTCGCATTTAGCTCGGTCTCGGTGGACGCCAGCGGCCCAGGTTTCAACGGTGAGTTTCCCAACTGAGAGTTCTAGTAACGTTGCTCTGGGGTAACGTGCACCGGAAGTCGTTTTTTGCCGTCTAGTGGAAGGGCGCGAGCTCCTTTCGGTCCGGTGCCGCCACTGACGCGCCGAATAACCGGATAACTGTTGAGATTGCGGCGTTTTGTGGTATTAGGATAGAGCACTTGTTTTCCCGGGTGTCTGAGAGGCAACCCGATTTTGATGTTGTCGTCCTGCATGTCGGCACTAATAACACCAAGATTAGTGCAAGTGTGTACATCGACAAATATCGTCGTCTAGCTTCCCACATCTGTGAACGTAATCCAATGATGCAGATCGCTTTTTCTGCCGTTCTTCCGAGACGGAAGAATATGTTCTGCTCATTGGAATGACAGCGTAGTTACGCTGCAGAGATCCAGGCTTTGTACAATCGACACTGAGAGGTGAACTCGCTGCTGCGAGAGTTGTGTCGCACGACGAACTGGCTGACGGATGGCACCAGTGGATCAGCCGCGACGGCGTCCACCCAAGCCGGATGGGCAGCAAGGTACGTGCGTGCATTATTATGCCGCTGCACCAGAAGCGCCAATATACGGCGGCAACGATTGCCAAGCTGGCTGTAGAAAGGGGACCTGAAAATTGTCCCGCGCATGTGGCGAGCTAAAATGTTCGTTAAAGGTGCGTTTTGGTGGTGTATAGTCACTTGTCAAGTTCAAAGGCACAGCACCTTTTCTGTGAAATCTTCAAGGCAACATCCTTAACAATTTGAATGACTGAGGTGGCTCCAGCTAACACGGTAGGGCTGACAGTCAGCTTTGGTGTTAATGTCAGAGTACTGTGTTTGCGCTGGGTTCAGGGCCAGCAAGTGCGGAACATCCTGGAGAAGATGGCTAGGGCCACGATCCAGCAGGACCACAAGGAAACAATGCCAGGGACCCGCTCATGGGATGGCTGGACAATGAAGGGAGCCCTGACCACGCCATGTGAGCTCGAGTTCCCGCCGCTTGGCCCTCCTATAGCTTCCGCTGCTCTTTCGGCATGCAAGGATGAGCCACCACCGCTCTGCTCTGTGGAGCCTCGTACTCTTGCTTCTGCTGCTCCTCCGTCATGCGAGGATGAGCCACCAGCACTTTGCTCTGTGTAGCCTCCTCCTCTTCTTTCGGCTGCTCATTTGGCATGTGAAGATGAGTCACCACCGCTTTGCTCTGTGCAGCCTCCTCCTCTTGCTCATATGAAACCCCTTCCTGTTGCTTCTGCTGCTCCTACTGTTGAAAGCACGCCACTAACCATGGCATGTAAGGTTGACTTCCCGCTGCTCGCCTCCTGTTCCAACTGCCAGCACGGCACCTGAGCTCGGATCGGACACAAGCCAACGAGTTGCCACATGTGCAAATGCTGAACGGAAGCACAAATGAGGCAAGCACTCTGATCAACCCAGGATGAGAAGCTGTGGTGCTGGATTCAGACTGGTTGGTGACATTCGAGTCCTCAGCAAGGGCAGCCGGGCATGGCAGACTAGGGAGAGTGCGTCCACGGCCACTTTTAAGCCCTCTAGCACATGCGTACCTGTTTGGGGAGAGGTTAAGCCGAGGCCGGAAGAACAGCAACCTTCTGAGAAGCCTACGAGGCTGGACCGAGGTGCAGTCACCGCTGTAGCTATGAGTACAGAAGTTAATGCAGAGGTGTGCCCAAGGGCTTCTTTGAGGAGCCTAGCTTTTGTGAGCTCTGGTAAGCAGTCGGCCTCTGCAGCAGCTGAGCCCAGGGTAGTCTGCCCTATGGGAAGCATTGTGGGCGGAGAGCGGTGGCAGAAGGTGAAGTCCAAGCGCAAGGGACAAAAGTCTCGGGGAGTGCGTAACCGTACTGCCGCTATTGCGTCCCCTACTATTACTTTGGATGGAGGACACTTTACAGTAGGGTGCCTCTCAGCCCTTCCTCCTCTACCTGTGTGTGACAATCCTTTCTCTTCAGGCACACGTATTTACCTGGCCTGTCCTGGGACGTGGGAGCAGCTGGCGAGGGCGGAGAAGGCAGGCATGCGCTGCGTGCCACAGGGCGGACTTCTGGCTGTGGGGTTGCATGCTGTGGACGTGATAGGGAGGGTAGAGAAGGCAGGCATGCGCTGCATGCCACAGGGCGGGCCTGTGGCTGTAGGGTTGCATGCTGTGGGCGTGATGGGGAGGGTGGAGAAGGCAGCTGGCCTGTGCTGCATGCCACAAGGCGGTCTTTTGGCTGTGGGGTTACATGCTGTGGTTGGGTCGAGGGGGGGGGGGTGAGAAGGCAGGCATGCGCTGCATGCCACAGGGTGGACTTTTGGCTATGGGGTTGCATGCTGTGGGCATGATGGGGAGCGTGGAGAAGGCAGGCATGCGCTGCATGCCACAGGGCAGACTTGTGGCCGTAGGGCTGCATGCTGTGGGTGTGATGGGGAGGGTGGAGAAGGCAGGCATGCACTGCATACCACAAGGCGGACTTCTGGCTGTGAGGTTGCATGCTGTGGGTGTGATGGAGAGGTAGTGAAGGCAGGCATGCGCTGCATGCCACAGGGCGGACTTCTGGCTGTAGGTCGATGCTGTATGGGCGTGATGGAGAGGGCTATCGACGGCATGACAAGCGCTGTCGATGGTACATCAGTGGCTATCGAAAAACTATCGATGGTACTATCGGGTGATTCGACATGTCTGTGGGGCGTGATAGAGGGCAGTAAGGCAGGCATAGCTGCATGCCACAAGGCAGACTTCTGGCTGTGGTATTGCATTCAGTGGGCGTGATGATGAGGGCAGAGAAGGCAGGCATGCGCTGACATGCTACTGGTAGTCTTCTGGCTGTAGAGGCCTGCATGCTGATGGTGCTGATCGATGAGGGTTACTGTCGATAGGTAGGCATGCACTAGCATGCCTACGTGCATGACTTCTGGCTGTGGGTCTTGCATTCTGTGGGCCGTAATGGGAGACCAGAAGGCAAACATGCGCTGCATGCCACAGGGCAGACTTCTGGCTGTGAGCTTTCAGCGGTGATGAGGGCGGAAGGCAGGCATGCGCTGCATGCCACAGGCAGACTTCTGGCTGTGGGTGCATTTGTAGGGCGTGATGATAGGGCAGAGAGGCAGGCATGCGCTGCATGCCACAGGTGCAGACTTCTGGCTAGTGGGTTGCATGCTGTGGGCGTGATGGAGACGGGCAGAAAGCAGGCATGCGCTGCATGCCACAGGGCAGACTTCTGGCTGTGAGTATTGCATGTCTGTGAGGTGTGATGATGAGGGCAGAGAAGGCAGGCATGCGCTGCATACCGACAGTTGGCAGGACTTCTGGCTAGTGAGCGATAATGCATGCTGTCGGTGTGTGATCGCAGAGGGACAGAGAGAGAGCAGGCATGCGCTGCATGCCACAGGGCAGACTTCTGGCTGTGGGTTTGCATTCTGTGGGGCGTGATGATGAGGGCAGAGAAGGCAGGCATGCGCTGCATGCCACAAGGCGGACTTCTGGCTGTGGGGTTGCATGCTGTGGTCATGATGGGGGAGTTCTGGCTCTGTGTCTTCATGCAGAAGGCAAGACGCGGGGGTGGCGTTTTTCTCCGAAATCGCATGTGTCAAGCATGATGGTGGTGGGAAAGGCTCTAGCCTTGAGATTGCAGTCGGGGGAATTATGTAGGCGAAGGCATTGCTGCAAGTGATAAGTGCGGGGCCAGGAGTTAAGTACCCTTCCGAGGTTCCAAAGAGTCCTGGATCTGTCGTCATTAACATACAGAATGCCCCCAGTCCTTCAAAACCGTCTACTTTGTATGGAGGTGGCAGTGTCATTTTTGTGCAGGCCAAGTTTGTTAACTATCCTACCTTTCTAGCTGCATTTGAGGATTGGTGCAAACAAGGGTTGCATGCGTTCACAAAAAAAGTATAAAACATGTCCATTAGCTCATTGTGAGGAATTTAAATACTCCTCAGTTGGATGTATCCGTGTCTATGGATGCCCTCTATCAGCCATGGGCAGTGGAAAACGCCCACAGCAGTCTTGTTATTTTTCAAGCTGCCAAGCACGCCTCTTGTTAGTTTTGAAGACAAAGCCAGATATGTGTATGTGATCTCAAAACTTGTTGTTGAACATAACCATAGTCTGGAATTGTACAGCACATACCCCCAAAACAGGCTTCTGACTGCATCTGAGAAAGAGACGTTTGCCGATGTAGCAATATAAAATATGAAACCTAAAAGATTTCAAACATTATGTCTGTGAAAAAACTAGCAAGACTCTAACAACGCACGACATTAACAGTTACAAAAGCCGTAGTGTGAATTGTATGACTACAGTTAAAACCAGTGAGGCTCATGGGGCCCTGTTGTTCGAGCAATTGCGCGGTCTTGCCCTCAAGAACCCTAATTGGACTAGACATTATGAAAAATATATAAAAATGAACTGTTATTTGTTTTTTCCAGAAAAGTGTTCCGAAATTCTGTTCATCGATGGGACATATAATGTTAACGTAGAAGGTTACATTCTCTATTCAGTTCCCTGTGAAGACGCCTGTGGTCGGGATCGATGGGTTTGCTATGCATTTTGCAAAGGGAAACCTCCCTAGTTGTTCGCCCTGTTTTTCAGAAATTTATAGATTGTAATCCTTTTGTACTTTCAGCATGCAAGGTTGTTATGGTAGATAAGGACCTAAATCAGCTGAGGATTTTGAAAGAGCTTCTGCCAAAAAGCACCATTCTCCTATGCACTTGGCATGTTGCCCATTACTTGGACGTACAGACTATGAAATACCCAGTTCATCAAAGGGAATTATTGCGTCGCCCAGTTAAAGAATTTCTCTATGCCAATCACCTGTCCGTTTCTGACGAAAAAGTTGCGCTCTTGAGGGAACACTCTCCTGAAGATTTTTTGCTCTACTATGACCGATTGGGATTCCTCCAAAAAATGTGGGCGCATGCGTACTGTCGAGACTTACTATGAGGAATAATGCCAACAACCGAATTGAGAGCCATAATCAAAAGCTAAAAGCTTCCTGCACCCAGGAATGCACCTGGCTGCTGCAATGACTGCTTTGCTAGAGTATATTGACCATAATTTCATATAACTAAGGTTTGCAAAACTTAAAGAGCTTAAGCTCAATTCAAATACAAGTAGCTCTCGACATGTTCCAGCTCACATTAGCTCAAACGTGCACTCTGGTAGCTAGGAATAGAGTATTACGGGAGTATGAGAGGTTTAAGAGTATTCGCTACATTGTTAGCTTTCGAAATGATACCTACACTGTTAAGTTGGAAGAGACAGAGTATGTGATACAAAAAGCATAGAAAGTTGCACATGCCTCTGCTATTCCCAATATGGACTTCCATGTGCTCACATTTTGACAGCACGGTCTTTTACAAATCTAGAACTATTCGACCACTCTGTTATTCCGCCTCGATGGCGTAGGAGCCACTTCCTAGCATCTGAAGCTACCAACCCTCTAAGCATGCCTGGCCCAAGCACAGCTGGCTCCAGCCCATTAAGCTTGCATAGCCCTAGCTGGCATAGCCCAACCTCCTTTAGCTCGAACCCGCCTAGCCCAAGTCAGCCTAGCACAAGCCAGCCTACCACAACCACAGTTACATCAGCCATAGCGAAGCCCCCCCCCCCTGTAAAATTGGACACCATTGAGGCCAGGTATAATTACGTCTGCGAGTTTTTAACATTTTAGCAGCTAACATTTTGGCCCAGTGTGGCGAACGGGAGCTAAATGAAAAATTGACAGATATTCAGACCCTCCTTAGCAATCTTACAACGTTTCCTAGCACCCAGGGCCTGTTTGCTCGAAGCCGGTTAACTTTAACCGCGGTAAAAAGTTAACCGCACCTCCCTACGAGGGGGGATTTTAGGTCACGTGACCGGTAGAGTAAGGACGGCGGGGAAACATGGCGGTGCTACTACGAGGGAGCGTCGTTGCTCGCTTTGAAACTATTATGTCGTAGTAGCTGCAATATCGGGCGCGTTAGTCGGCAGTGAATGGTGCAGGAGGATTTCGCTTTGCCTTACCTCCCTTAAATCGCAAAGCATGAGCAATGACATCGCCAGATTTTTTAGATAGTCTTTCAATTCTGGCCATTCCCAAGCCTAAATGAACGCGGTAATTGTCGGCATGGCAATGCCTTTGGGATACTATAGTGGATTGCCTTGACTCAATTGGCTGGGTATTGATGGCACGCAAAAGCAGACAGCGTCCCAATAGACCTTTTACTAAATTTCCCAGACACCAAGGTGCCTGCTACGAGTGTATTTACACGCGCTGCATGAGCTGGCGTCTGCAGTAGTAAGTATTCTAAAGCAAAAGCCTAAAACAAATTTTGCCTTGCATACGCGTTCGTCAAAGTCTTATTATGATTACTTACTTCGAACCTTTATACGGGGAAGCCCAGCGCGCGCGGAGCGTAGAGTTACACTTTCAGCATTCTCTGGGGCCGAATTGCATGGTTTTCGGTTTATGATGGTGTTATATACAGTTCCCCACAGGGGGCACCTGTGAATGTAGGTGTATGGTGAGTGGCGTCACCACGGACCCCGAGCCATGCGGGTTCGCCCGCCCACGTCTGGCTGTGCGTGGCTTTCCCGTGTCCGGAGGAAAGGGCATCCTGGTGGTTGAGTTGAGCCGCCTGGGTGAGGCAATACACCATTTCGGCCCCCGCTTCTCGTAGACAGGTGTCCTGGCTTGGCCCGACCAGGATGATTCAGTCAGTCGCCACTTCTACTATCTTCTCCTTTCTTTCGCCCTTGTCTTCTCCTTCTTTTCACTCTTCTCAATTCTCTACTTTCCTTTTTCAACTTTTTGGCGCCTAGGGCTAACCTTTGGTGGCGACAGACCCCTGGGCAGTGCTAATAGTATAACGTTTCTAGCAAAGCCCTTTTTGCTATGGTGCGTTACCTATTCTCTCGTTGGGCTCCGTGGTGAGACAGGTTCCGAACACTTTCCGCCTCTTTAGGCTCCTCCTCTTTCTAAACCCGGTTCCTGGCAGCCATACGAACGGCGCTGTCCGGACCAAGTCATTTCCAAAGCACCAGAAACAGAATACTTCGTTAAATTTTTCGTAGTTCACATTGAACACGATAAACACCCTGTCACCAAGCTGTTTCCATTCATTGTTGCCAAAGTTCTTGAGCACTTGATCGGACACTCCTACCAAGCAAAAAAGCTGCACTCTGGGGACCTTCTTGTAGAGGTCACTACATAACCGCAAAGTGCGACCAGTCAGAAGATGAAAACCATCGTCGAGACCTGTGTCATATGGTAACGCCGCACAGGACGTTGAACACTGTGCGTGGTGTCATATCTGAAGAAGACCTCTGTAGCGTAAGCGAGGATGAGATCCTTGAAGGCCTACAAAACTCGGGTGTCACCGCAGTAAAACGGATTATACTTCGCCATGAGGGTCAGGAGATCCCCTCAAGACATTTGATTTTTTCCTTCGAATGGCAGGCTCCCAGCGACAGTGAAGGCAGGCTACCTGAACTGCCGTGTCCGTCCGTATGTGCCGAACCCCCAGTGGTGTTTCAGGTGCCAACAATTCGGGCATGGGTCCAGGAGCTGCCGTGGAAGAGATATCTGCGCCAAGTGAGGCAGCAACGAACATGTCGCAGACATCTGTGAAAACACAGTGTTGTTCCAACCGCAAGGGAATCCATGCAGAGTACTCCCGTATTTGTCCCCTGTGGAAGCAGGAGAAGGAGATCTTGAGTTTGAAGTCTAAAAAAAACATTACATACCTAGAGGCCAAGAAACGCTGTTCATTCCTTGCACAAGGCTCCTATGCCGACGTGGCGCGCCGAGGTCCTGCGCCACGTATGAAGTCGAGGGCAACCCAGGTCTCGCTCGAAGACCTGGCTGTCGCCCTCAAAACCCCAAAGCGTAGGGAAGCAGTCTCCTTCCCTTCGCGGAGAGGGTTCGCCAGCTGTTCCCACGTCCCAGGACAGGCCAGCGCCTGCTGCGCCTGTACGTCTGCACGGTGTCCTATCAGGGTGAAAAAGCGAGGCTCTTGGCCTCACTGCCTGGAGTGACCGCAAGCAACCAAGGAGCTGCATGGTTCTCGTGCAGCTTCTGTAACACAAAAGGAGGCGGAGCAAATGGACAAGGGTGAAACCCTCCCAAGTACATCTGCCAACCTTATGTCAGGTTCTGGTCGCGGCCGCGGATTAGGATCTCGAAGCTACGACCCTCCTACTCCGGCAGGTAGGCCTGATTTCGGAGCTAAGGAGAGTGGTGCTGCTGCCCTGCCCGCCTCCCTGTCTACCCCCGGGTCTGACCAGGAGGAGATGGAGTGGCAGCGTCCGAAGACCAAACAAAAAACTAAAACACCTGTGATCCCTCCGATGTGATGACATTTGTTTTACTCTCGACTCGTGTGCTCGTAATTTCATATCTTTATAATGGCTTCAGTGCTAATGCAGTGGAACTGTCGTGAGCTCCTAAGTAACCTGGATTATCTGGAATTTTTGCTGGACCTTGCATTGTTTGCATGCATTGCGAGTTTGCCTGTACCTAAGCAATTACGTTTTTTTTTCTTTTTTTGATCCTCCGTGGATACAATGTTTGTTATAAAGACACACTAAAAAGTGTGTTTTTGTTGTGTGTTCAGTGCCCCTTTAATTTAATGTCAAAAGAAGCCTCAGGCATCAAGATATGGGCGATGTTGTCTCTCTCAAGGTGTTTTCACTCGTTTTGAGCAAGCCAGTAGAGGAATAACCTTGTGGCGTGTAGATTGTGGATGAATATCTTAGACCCACGTTTATATTTGAAATTGGTTTAGGCACAAGGTCACGTTTTAACAGGATAACATCAATCTACTTTTCAGGAACACGATGCATACCTTGTCGCTACCTACGCAAGGCCCTGCTCACACGGATCTCGCGACAAAGGCGTCGTCATCGCAGTAGCACCACAACGGCCACCCAGAAGCTAAGGTCAGCTTTGCAGAAGCACAGGCGCCTTTCTAAAAAGGTGCTAAGCTTGAAGGGGCAAATCGAACGGATGAAATCTCAAAATGCTGCAATAGAAGACGAGACATTGAAAGAGAAAATCGCTATGCTGGCCCAGAAGCTACAGGAAAGTGTGCGGCACTGCTTCGCAGCGTCAAGAAGGAAAAGTACCATGGGCATGCGTTTCTCCAACGAATGGATGCTGGAGTGCGTTTTGATGAAGATGAAAAGTCCGAAGCTCTACCGGCATATAAGAAGGCACAACATTATTTTTCTTCCAAGCAACACCACACTGAAAAAGTACACAGCTACGAATAAAAGTGGCGTCGGATTCAACAAGAAAATGCTGGAGAAGCTAGAGGAGAAGGCAAGCACAATGAGCCCCTTCAAGCGTCATAGATGTCTCCTAATCGACAAAATGACGCTGCCTGAACATCTCTCCGTTGAGAAGTCTGGGAGACTGCAAGGCTTTGTGGACTTAGGCCCCTTCACGGAACCTGGGGATGCAAACGTTCCGTGCAACCATTGCATGGTTGTGGTGTTTGTGCCATTTGCTGGAAAATTCTCGCAAATCCTAGGAGTGTTCACTACAAATGGAAATGTAAAAGGTGAGCTTCCATGTAAACCCTTAGCGAAAACTAATACGCTTGAAATATACCACATTCTAATTTGAGTCTATTTGAAGTACAGCTCATAATTGTAAGTACACAAAAAATAGACCGAAAATACACCCTTCTTTTTTTACTTCGTTCTAAAATATATTTCTGAAAATAGTTTCAGAATGCCTGTATTTAAACTACATTTGAAGTTCTCTTCATGCGTTCTTAAATATGTAAATACTAAATTAGTAGGAACAAAATACCTTTTAATTAGATTTCTTAAAATATTAGTTTATTTCATGCAAAATATACTCCAACCCTAAAAAAAGGCAGCTATGAAAAATATGTTCAGAATTAATGCTCTTAAAATGCCTGGAAATCGTAAATACTGTCGTGTTATACCCTAAGTAGCTTTTGACTGTAATAATTTGGTAGTTTGACTTAAACTACCAAAGTATAGAAAAGCTCGCCTATCAGAAATCAGTGTTGTACACGTTCCCCAAAAGAGGAACGGAAGCTCGTTCCTCGTTCCTTTTGATTTTTGGAACGCGTTCCCGTTACAAGTTCCATCTGCGAGAAAGGAACTCGTTCCCGTTACAGTTTAAAAAAATGGAACGTATCGTTACATATACGTTACATTTGTATTTTGCTAATTACCAGATTTAACTAAATCAAACGAAGTTTTTTTTTATCTATCCCATCAAATGGCAACATACTAATTTTAATGCCTTGATGGAAGTACACCGGAAAAAAAAAAACAAGCGGAAGCAAGGTTTCATTTGTTGATATATTCACCTTTAAAAATCTCAATGTTTTGTCATATTCATGTTTATGGTGGGCGATGCAGACGAGCCAATTGTACTGTTACCCCACATTGTACAAGCGTTTTACAAGAACCTCACATGTTTCAATTTATCAAAGTCCCGTGTTCGAACTTAACAACAGTTGCTTCTCGATGTTACTGTCCGCGATACCAGCAAGTGGAAAAGAGGGTAGGACTTTTGAATTTGGAAGGTCGGTCTTGAAAACTACCAGTTCTTCTTCGTGAAGGTTGGATTCGTTGTTCAGATTGAAGGTGGGAAAAGAGGAAAAGAACGAAAGTTAATTCTTCTTTTTTTTTGCATCTGGCTAATGTTTGGGATACAAGGGTACGTTCGGTGTCTGGTAACCTGTTCTTTTGGTGTAACTGTAGGTCTCTTTGTAGAAGTTCAGTGATGGCTGTAGTCGGCTTTAGATTTCTGAGTATATGAAGATTCGTGGAAACAAAGAAAATAGCTGAGTTTGACACGTCCCTTTTTCTGTGTTTTCCTTCGACTAAATGTTTTCATTTCTGTACCGCAGTCTTGGGCACTGAAAAGAGAATCAATGCAAACTACCTCTCCTGCAGGCGACTGTTACCAAGCGAGGACCCCACACAATAAACCCTAAAAAATAAAAAAGTTAGAGATCCCGCTCTTTATAAAAATATTGTTTTTACACTCTTTTTAGAATTCACCTCTTCGAAATAAAATAAAAATTACCTCACTGGAAGCAGAAAAAGGAACGCCGTTCCTTCTTCCGTTCCCGTAAAAATGTAACGAGTTCCCGTTCCAGTTCCAGCGATGCAAAATGGAACGGCGGCGTTCCTTCGTTCCTCCTAAAAGGAACGCGTTCCAGGAACGTCGTTCCTTGGAACGCCGTTCCGTACAACACTGTCAGAAATTCACTTCAAGCATATGTGGAGTACATTGAACTGCCTAAATACAACATTTGATTAGTTTATCAATTGAGTTGTGCAGCATCGCACTGATGAATCAGAGAAGTTTATGTTATTGTTTCCTTTTTTCTATCAACAACACACCTGATGAGTTTCTTGCACACCAATCACAAACGGGGTTCGGGAACTACAACCACAACACTTGCTGATGCTGGAAAGCTTCAGCAAGAGCTGTGAACAGATATGTGTGGCGTGGAATTGTGTTAGCGCAATGTTAGTTCACTGAATGTGTATACTCACCATTGAACATGATGTGAGTAGTGACTTTAATATAGTGACGTTAATGACCATATTAAATAGTCAACTAGTAAAGAAAAGCAAAATTACTATTTTAAAGTGAAGAAACTAGCTTGACTCACTTCATCCTGAGTGGTGCTATGCAGAGAAGCAATAAAATTTCTTCTAGAAGCCGTTTTTGTGGATATTGTTTTAGCGACTGCGCAAAATTATTATTAGTTGTACCAATGCTTTTAGTAAGAGATATCGTCCACGAAGTTTAAAACACTGTTTCCCATTTGACAGACTCCCTAGGAGAAGATAGAATACTTAGAACCTTAGTAAGTGCAGAGCTCGTCACCAGCCAAATGATTACCTTGAATATGTAGGCTATATAAGGCTCTGGAGCAGTCAACGGGACTGTGATTCAGGTGTTCTGTGCGTCATGGTGTTTGTGTTTATGTTCGTTTCCTCTGTGTAGTTGTGGGATGTATTTAGTAGAGCCTTCAAATACCACAAAAATACATTTACTAACAAAATAAAAAAAAATTGCGTAGCCGCTTTTTGGACACAAATGACATCTTGAGGGGAAGGAATTATATTTTTGGTATATCTACAATCTTTTCTGATTAATATTTATGATATATTTTGAATACATTACGTGCGTATTTCGAATGCGGACGAAATAATACAGAAATAATACAAAATGAATATTCATATTCAATATATTTCAAATTCGTTTTAAGTACGGCCTCTTTTTGCTAAGGGAAATATTGGTCGAGGCCACAATCCTAGCAGAGCAGGCGGGACTCTTTGTAGACTGTGACATGCGATGATGCCTTGTGGAAGAGGGAAAATGTGGACATTAATGGACATTGAAGGAACACCAAGTAAGATCACCTGCAAGGTAAAGCATCCCGTCAACTCCAAAACGAAACTTCATTTCCTGTCTGATTTCCCGCACCTCGTGTAGTGCCTCCGCAACTCGCTACTAAAAGGCAGCTTCTAACACACCAAGCGGACGGGTATGACCTTCTGCCTTTCGAAAATTTGTATATATATAGAGAGATATATATTTTTAATTTACTTATTCCAATGCTTTTTAAATGTTGCAGGTGTCCGCATACTATGTTCGTGAAGCCTTCAACCTTGACGAAGACAACATAACCTTGACGGCAATGCCAGGACTGACCACCAGCCAACTTGAGCCAAACGGGTCCGAAAATATGCGGGTTTCCCTCGCTTTCCAGTTGTTCGGGGACCGTGTGCTGCGTTGCCTGCGCCACTACAAGGACACTATCGAGCCGAGCCACGGAAAGGGGGCACTAGATGGCACAGAATCATTCTTCAGAATGATGTTTACAGCGAGGTGTGCATGCGACTGCAAGAAGTCATGACTATCGAGTCATCAATAAAGTTCCGTGTTTTCGGAGTTTTTTTTTTTTCTCGAATTTGGGGGTATTTTTTCTGGATATAGTTTTTCCCACAGATTCGGTGTTTTTTTGTGTAAATTAGTTTGTCGTAACAAATTTACATAAAAACATTAAATCTGCAGAAAAAAACTTAACTCGCAAAAAATATACCCCCAAATTCGAAAGAAAAATGCACTCCGAAAACACGGAATCTTAGTCATCAGATACTAGAACTGTGAGCCTTAATAATCGTAAAACTTTTATTCTGTTTCGCCATCTTAACGAGACATTTAATATGCTTCTTTTTTGTTGTTATAGCATGATCAACAAACTCATCAAGGTTATGACCTCCCGCTTTAAGTCTGGAGCAATGTGGCCGAACACAAGTGATGCCGCTGCGATCTCAAGTTTCCTCGAATGCATCACAAAGCGGGAGCAGCATGCCAACAACGGCATTGGCTTCCTTAGCAAGTCGACTGCTACCGGCTTCAGGGTCACTCTGTCTACCGTGTTGTCATTACTGGACTACGTCGCCAAAGAGCTGGGGTACAAGTACTTGATGACTTCTCGCATGAGTCGGGACTCCATTGAGAACTTGTTCGGGAATGTACGGCAGTCATCGGGCTGCAACGACCATCCGACTCCGCAGCGAACTGCTTAAGGTTTTATAGCCTGGTAAAACCAGTTTGTGGGGCTAGTGTTGAGCCATTGGTCCTGACAGCACTTCTTGACACTGGAGAGGCGACGTCGACTCACTCCACGGGCTTGCAAGAAATGATTCACAAGTGCATTTCGCAAGGCGACATTGACAGCTTAGAGAGAGTGTCACCTGCAAGGACGATGATGACTGTTCCATCGAACACTCCAGCCTTGTCAAAAAAGTAAAGTGATGCACGTCTAGTCTATTACATGGCTGGGTATGTCGCCAGAAAATGTGTACAAAAGACCGGATGTCTTTTTTACTTGTTGCAGCTTCGGAGGGTCAAGCCGATGTGTGTTCCGGTTTTACCAGGTTGTGCGACAAAGGCGGTTTGTTGTATTTTTCACAGGAGCTTTTTGACGTAATGAGCTACCAAGAAGACACCTTTACGGGATGCTTCAGTTTGGGCCGGTTGCATACTGACAGTATCTTGGATGTCTTGTCTCTGCTTAGAGTTCAAGGAAAGACCATTGGCCGTGTTGACGCACATTGCACTCGCAAACCACATCCACACGGCGTCGATTCTTGGTCGGTATCCAAGCGTGCGAAGGCACAGAGACACAGCACTTTGGCGTGCCAAGGAAGCTTTGAACACGCCGCGAGACTGGCGAAACTTGCTTTCAACGAGTTACGCCTTTTTGCTGCGGCACTACGCTTTCGTAAAAATTTCCACGTGTTCCCAACGGGAAATATCACGCCTCACAAAGGATCTTCAAGAACGTCTTTGCCAAATGACGACGAATCAGTAGAAAACGTGCCTTCAGCACGCTGCCGCCGGCCTCCGCAACGCTAGCAAAACGAAAAAAAGAAAAACGGCATGCAAGATGGCCGTTTGGTGGCCGCACTCACGGAGCGGGGATGCGCGATCCAGCAATTGTCATTGAGATCAGTGGTCGATCCCATGCATTCCGCCGGGCGAATGAATGAAAATGGCTGCCCATCCCCGCTCAGCTGGGAGCGGCCGCAAGGAGGTTATAAGTACTAGGGGGGGCACGTTGCAATATTGGTAAAGCCTAGTCATAAAAAGTTTAAACGATATTGTGCCCAACGTGACCGCAGATCCCTCTGGCGATAGGTTGCGCGTGACATGTCACGTGCGAGATGGATGGTTGATTGTAGAAAGTTTCCTTGCAGGCTTGCGCGCGCCACGTCCGGTAGGTTTTATCAGATCGAAGGCTAGACGAAGGCTAGCTACGGTCACGTGATGTGGCCATGTTAGGCTGATAAGTGAGAGGTAAGGAGGAAAATGAGAAAGAGGCGAAGGCGTCAAGGGAGCTCGGCTTCTGGATGCTACGCGGCTGACGTCATGCCAGGGACTCCGGAACCGGGGGGGGGGGGGCAGGGCAGGGGCCGGGGCCCTTCTGCCGCCCCGGTTCCGTCAGTCTCCCTTCCTTCGCGGAGAGGGTTCGACAGCTGTTCCCACGTCCCAGGACAGGCCAGCACCTGCTGCGCCTGTACGTCTGCACGGTGTCATATCAGGGAGAAAAAGCGAGGCTCTTGGACTTGCTTCCTGGAGAGACCGCAAGCAACCAAGGAGCTGCATGGTTCTCGTGCAGCTTCTGTAACACAAAAGGAGGCGGATCAAATGGACAAGGGTGAAACCCTCCCAAGTACATCTGCCAACCTTATGTCAGCTTCTGGTCGCGGCCGCGGATTAGGATCTCGAAGCTACGACCCTCCTACTCCGGCAGGTAGGCCTGATTTCGGAGCTAAGGAGAGTGGTGCTGCTGCCCTGCCCGCCTCCTATCTACCCCCGGGTCTGACCAGGAGGAGATGGAGTGGCAGGGTCCGAAGACCAAACAGAAAACTAAAACACCTGTGATCCCTCCGATGTGATGACACTTGTTTTATTCTCGACTCGTGGGCTCGTAATTTCATATCTTTATAATGGCTTCAGTGCTAATGCAGTGGAACTGTCGTGGGCTCCTAAGTAACCTGCATTATCTGGAATTTTCGCCGGACCTTGCATTGTTTGCATGCATTGCGAGTTTGCCTGTACCTAAGCAACTACAGGTATTTTTCTCTTTTTTGATCCGCCGTGGATACAATGTTTGTTATAAAGACACACTAAAAAGTGTGTTTTTGTTGTGTGTTCAGTGCCCCTTTAATTTAATGTCAAAAGAAGCCTCAGGCATCAAGATATGGGCGATGTCGTCTCTCTCAGGGTGTTTTCATTCGTTTTGAGCAAGCCAGTAGAGGAATAACCTTGTGGCGTGTAGATTGTGGATGAATATCTTAGACCCACGTTTATATTTGAAATTGGTTTAGGCACAAGGTCACGTTTTAACAGGATAACATCAATCTACTTTTCAGGAACACGATGCATAGCTTGTCGCTACCTACGCAAGGCCCTGCTCACACGGATCTCGCGACAAAGGCGTCGTCATCGCAGTAGCACCACAACGGCCACCCAGAAGCTAAGGTCAGCTTTGCAGAAGCACAGGCGCCTTTCTAAAAAAGGTGCTAAGCTTGAAAGGGCAAATCGAACGGATGAAATCTCAAAATGCTGCAATAGAAGACGAGACATTGAAAGAGAAAATCGCTATGCTGGCCCAGAAGCTACAGGAAAGTGTGCGGCACTGCTTCGCAGCGTCAAGAAGGAAAAGTACCATGGGCATGCGTTTCTCCAACGAATGGATGCTGGAGTGCGTTTTGATGAAGATGAAAAGTCCGAAGCTCTACCGGCATATAAAAAGGCACAACATTATTTTTCTTCCAAGCAACACCACACTAAAAAAGTACACAGCTACGAATAAAAGTGGCGTCGGATTCAACAAGAAAATGCTGGAGAAGCTAGAGGAGAAGGCAAGCACAATGAGCCCCTTCAAGCGTCATAGATGTCTCCTAATCGACAAAATGACGCTGCCTGAACATCTCTCCGTTGAGAAGTCTGGGAGACTGCAAGGCTTTGTGGACTTAGGCCCCTTCACGGAACCTGGGGATGCAAACGTTCCGTGCAACCATTGCATGGTTGTACGGTTGCAATTTGCTAGGGAAATTCTCGCATATCCTCGCGAGTGTTCACTACAAATGGAAATGTAAAAGGTGAGCTTCCATTTAAAATATTGGTCGAGGCCACAATCCTAGCAGAGCAGGCGGGACTCTTTGTAGACTGTGATATGCGATGGTGCCTTGTGGAACAGGAAAGTGTGAACATTAATGGACATTGAAAGAACAGCAAGTAAGGTCACCTGCAAGGTAAAGTATCCCGTCAAGTCCAAAAGGAAACTTCATTTCCTGTCTGATTTCCCGCACCTCGTGGAGTGCCTCCGCAACTCGCAACTAAAAGGCGGCTTCGACACACCAAGCGGACGGGTATATATATATATATATATATATATATATATATATATATATATATATATATATATATATATATATATATATATATATATATATAATTTTATTTACTTTTTTTTAATGCTTTTTTTTTAAATGTTTGCAGGTGTCACGCATGTACTATGTTCATCAGTGAAGCCTTCCACACTTGACGAGGAGCTTAACATAACCTTGACGGCAATGCCAGGACTGACCACCAACCAACTTGAGCCAAACCGGGTCCGGAAAAATATGCGGGTTTCCCTCCGCTTTCCAGTTCTTTTTTCCTTTATTTGTGTCTGCGGATACATGTTCCGCAGAGGGGGTCTAAGGCTAAAGGCACGAATGCCTGACAAGGCCTTAACCCCCTCTTGGCATGCAGCAAGCATCAACATACATATACACTACATCACATACATATAATACATCATACACACATAATACATCATACACATATAATACATCGTACACAATAATACATCATACTTATTAAGTACATATACATCAAATTCATATAAGCTCAATAGCCAAATCTTAACACTGTCAAATATACAGTTTCCTAGCCTAGACATACCAAAACAGATAAGCCCCAGATACATATACGCGGCATGATCCAAACGTTTAGACCACAACAGTTCCACACAAGTCCAAACGAGATATAACCTGACAAAACTATGTCGAAAAACATGAAGGCACAAAAGAAAGAATCCCAAAATACAAACAACACTTTTATACAATAACCTTGTATAGACCGAAAAGACCTACCAAAAGACGAAGAAACAAGAAAGGCAAGATCATTGCTAACAAAATATGACCGCAGTCTCAAGAAAGACGAGCAGTATCTAACAAAATGTGAGAGCACTGCACAGTAAATTTGTTTTACAATCTCTTTTAAATTGGGATATAGATACATCAAAATTCAATTCGAGTAAGTCACGATTCAAAATTGTTGCAGTCTGGAAGGCTAAAGTTTGTCGTCCGTAATTTGTTCGTATAATAGGTACTTTACGTTTCGGTCGTCGAATATCGTACACTGGTGTTAGTTCACTTTCTGGCGTTAAGTAGCTTCTATTTCTGTGGATTAATTGAAGCAGTTTAAAGTAATATATTTGATTTGCCCTAAGCATGTGGTGTTTTAAAAACAGAGGTTCCGTACGTAGATTCCTGTAATCCCCCTTGTAGTCTTCGAGCATACGTAAAATTCTTTTTTGAAGAACTATTAATTTATTATAGTTTGAGGCCGTTGTTGTCCCCCAGACCAAAATTGCGTAGCTTAGTTTTGAAAGAAACAAAGAGTGATACATATTTTTAAGCAGCCAACACGGGATAAAATTTCTGATTTTATACAAAGTGCCTATAATTTTGGACAGGTCACCTTTTAACTTGGTAATATGAGTACTCCATGACAATTCCTCACTAAACCAAACACCAAGAAATTTTTGCTCGCTTACTTGCTCCAGTTCCAAGCCTTCAAATTTGATGCTTATACTATCGGCGTCCCGTTTATTTACCGGTTTAAAAATTATGTATTTTGTTTTGTTTGAGTTTAATTGCAATCTATTTCCTTGAAGCCATTGTGACAGTTTTAAGAGATATGCGTTTGCGGCTAGTTCAATACTTTGTTTTGTTTTGCCACTAAAGAATATGTTAGAATCATCAGCATACATGATTACTTCCTGCGGGCCAGATATTTTGGTCAGATCATTTATATATATTAAAAATAATAAGGGGCCTAAAATTGATCCCTGGGGAACACCATGTTGTATATTTAGGTGGGAGGAGGATATCTTATTAATAGTTACATATTGATATCGATCAGTTAAATAACTTTTAACTAGTTTTTGTGCGATTCCACGTATACCGTACCTACCTAGTTTATGCAATAATATTTCGTGCTGCACAGTGTCAAATGCTTTTTTTAGGTCCAGGAAAAGCCCAAGAGTATATAATTTACTTTCAATGTTTGCAATTATTTTGTCTTTGATATCTAGAAGAGCTTGCTCCGTAGATTTATGCTTTTGGAATCCATATTGCGAAGATGTTATAACTTTGTGTTTATTAAAAAACATTCCAACCTATTCTTTATAGTAGTTTCGAAAACTTTTGAAAATATCGATAAAACAGAAATTGGTCTATAGTTGTTTATGTTGTTTACTCCCCCTCCTTTGTAGACAGGATGAATTCTGGCAATTTTAAGTTTGTTTGGAAAAATTCCGCTTTGTAACATTTTATTTGCTATGTTAGACAGGACCGGAGTTATTATCGACGCTACATATTTAATAGGTTGGGGCTTAATGTCATCTTCACCGGCTGCCGAATCATTTTTTAGATTTTTTATGATTTCATCAATTTCTGAAGGTGATACCGGGACCAACATTATAGAATTCATGAGGCTATCTACACTCAAGTTTTCGCCACTACTGTTTACCTGTACTTGTGGGTACTTCCCTACATTTATGAAATGCTGATTCATCTTATCTGCGGCTTCTTTGCCAGTTACAATCTTGTCTTGCAACAAAAATTCTTCTATAAGGCTGTCTTTTTGCTTTCTGTTTGACATGTCGTTTATCGTTTCCCATATCTTTCGTTGGTCGTCATATATACTCTCAAATTTGCTCTGATAATACATACGTTTGGCTTTTTTTAACTCCGAGTTCAGTTTGTTTCTTTTCTTTTTGAATTCATGTAGCAGGTTTATATCACGAGTCTGAATGAATGCATGATACGTTTTGTTCTTATCACTTATTCTTTTATACATATCAGAAGTGACCCATGGTTTCCTCTGCTTTTTTTTTCTGGGGTTTGCTCTTTTAAGAGGAAACGCTTTATCATAACACATTTTGAACTTATTCAAGAAAGTAGAATAGGCTACATCAGCACTGCACTCTGAACATTCAGCATTCCAGTCCGCTCTTTCTATTAGACTATAGAATTTCGCTAAGGATTCCGAGTTTATTTCCCTAAAAAAGTATGGTTCGTTTGTGTTTTTTTGTTTCGTTTTAGAAACAGAGCTTAAACAATAAATAGGCAGATGGTCACTAATATTCTCAGTGAAGACACCTGACGTAGTATATTTTTCTTCTAAATTAGTTAGACAGATATCAAGCGTAGTCGCAGTTTCAGCAGTCACTCTGGTAGGTATCGTGATCAAATTTACACAAGCATATTGGGTTAGAAGGTCACTAAATTCTCTCGCGTCTGTATCTTGAGAAGTCATGTTTATGTTAACGTCTCCAAGTATCATAAGTGAGGCACCGGTTGAACCCACATAACGGAGTAGTTCATCTATGAATTCAAAAAAGCCAACATGCTGCCCGAAGGTGGGCGGTACACTACAGCAATAACTGTGTTTTTAATTATAATTGTCATGCATTCAATGTTGATATCAAGTTTGCAGAAATCGTCAATAACTTCGTACGATACACCTTGTTTCGTGTAAATTGCCACTCCTCCGCCTTTCCGTTTATCCCTAACAAGTCCGTCATACTTGTAATCTTGAATATTTGGGGCTGCGTCATTTGCTGATAGCCATGTTTCCGTGAACAAGAGAACATCGAACTTTACGCTTAGGGAAGAAAAAAGTCATTAAGATTGTCTTCCTTATTTTTTATGCTTCTCGCATTTAGATGCATCACAGAAAAGTTTGGTTCGGAGCATTTGAATTCTTCGTTAAAAGATAAGCGATCAACATATTTGCATTTAGGCGAAGTATCAGCCATTGAAACTTCATGGTTACTATTTAAAACGATAGCTCAACTTTTTTTTTTAGTTTGCAATTTTTGCAACGTCATCAAGGCACATGATGCGAACTGCTTCAGCGGTGTCATTTTTGCGCGCGAAAATTTTTCCGCCGGCCGACCACACGAAACGCCATCCCACTCTACGCTTTTGTGCGAGGAACAGTTGATCGAACTGTTCCTCTTGATGCTGTAAAATATGCAGCATAATTAAGTTATCATCTCCAAATATAACTATTTTTGTAAGACCTGCACAGGGCCAAGGTTGCAATGTAGCTTGTGGCTTATTTGCTATCGCTAGCATGTACTACATAGCATCCGGGAAAGACCCTACCACTGTAAACTTCAGACAGCAATTAATGAGGAACATCTACTAAAGTGCATTCGTAATGGGATGATGGAAAACTTCCTTGTAACACTTCTCCTTGTTTCTCGTGTGCGACCAAAAGATTCTGTTTGTGATATCGAAAATAAACAGCGCAAAAATGCAGACAAGGACAAAGGGAAGATGCGAACGACACAAGCGCTGGCCTCACAACTAAACATTTATTGAAAAAAAACACAAACAAAGTAAACCGCACTATCGCTTCAGCACGTGCGGTGCATGACCAGAGTGACCAGTCATGCTCCGCACTATCGCTTCAGCACGTGCATGACCGGATTGACCAGTCATGCTCACGGGCTCGGTCATTTAATACATCGGCCAGTTTAGCTGATGTTCACCCTTCCGCAACTTAATGGGATCTTGTAAACCTCACCAACCACGCAATCAACATACTTGTTCCTGTTCTTTACGGCAAAATGGCTCTTGCCCCCAGCCTTTTCCGCAATTCTATAGGGCAGAGTTGCACCAAGTTTCGAGGTGCCGAAAACACAATGGGAACGTGAAACCGCCCGGCTACCTTTTTCAAATTGTGCGAGATTTTGTGCATGTAAGAGAGCACCTGGGGTCTCGTTTTGGGGTTCTCTTTTTTCTAACTAAACCCTCCTTTAACCTTTTTAACAACGTCTGCACCACTGCCAGAATAACTGACGGGAAGCTGCAGCGTCTGTCAACCGCTGTGCCTGCATCCCAAAGCTTGCCGACATCGAATGGTAGCAGGACTTTTCCAAGGCGGTCTGTTGGCAAGAGGACACAATGCTGCTTTTTACGAGTTTAGAGTGGGCAGAATTACGGCAGTGATCCCTTCTGAGTGCGTGGTTGGTGGAGCAACACACACGTGACTTTTTCCAAATTCTAGTCTCAGGTCTAGAAATTGGAGGTGTGCCAAATCCTGTAGTTCATGGGTAAATCTTAGCCCCCGAGAAAGGTGAGCGAACACATTTAACATTGCTTTAACAGTCCTACCATCAGACATTCTTGTTGTGGCCAGTGGCATCGTCATATGCATTACCGGCACAAGCAGCGCCACCAGCCCTCTGTAGTCAGAGTCAAAGGCGAGCGAATATACGTCTGTCTCTCTCAGCAATCACCGCCTGCGGGTGTGTCCTTTTGCGCGGTCTACATGGTGTCAGAAGACGCAGACCCCGGTGAAGTAGGCTTAGCTCTCCAAAGGCCTAACGGTCAGCCTTCGCCGAACAGCCGTGCAACCCTGCCGCTGCAATGGGTATACAGCAGCGATAGCGGGAAACATGAAATCCCTGCTACTTTGGGTGGCATGGAAACTTTGGGCGAGTGAGTGAAAACTCTACGCGACTGCGACCGGGCTCGCAACGAAGCCTAGAGAAATTCAATCGGCAACGTTTTTGGTCGTAATCGGCGAAGAGGGACGGAGGATCTTCCGCACGTTCAATTTCGAAACGGAAGCGGATCGTGACGACGTAGACAAGCTCTTCGAAAAATTTGAGGAGCACTGCAAGCTCGCCGTTAACCTCGCGTACCACGACTTTGTTTTCGATACGAGAGACCAAAAGCTGGGAGAGCGCTTCGGTGAATGGCTGACGGAGCTTCGTACGCTCATCCGGAACTACGAGTATACGGGCAGCTGGAAGAGAGGATGTTGAAGAGCCGCATCATCCTAGGCATAAAGGACAAGCGGTTGCAAAGCCATCTGATCAACGAGAACCCTGATTTTCGCAAGCTCGTGGAAATTTGTCGCACGCGAGAGAAAAGCAAGGAGCAGATAGAAGAGATACAAAAAATGAAAGACGTTTATACAATCCCTGTAACGCCGGACTAGAGCGCAGCTCTTGAGGAGGACGAGGGGAAGGTACGGAGAGGAGGATATGCCCCTCCTCCTCATCCGTACTCCTCCTCCTCCTGCTCGCCTTCCATTTAGCGGCAAATTTTTGCTAAGTTTCCCGCCAAATGTCGAGGAAATCTTTTTCCGCTAAGTTTAGTAGCGGGAAAACTTCCCCGCTAAATTTAGCGGTGCGGTGACGTTTCGGCACGGTGCCGAAACGTCACCGCGGTGCATTATGGGACATTTCCCATAATGCACCGCGCAGACGTTTCGGCACCGCGCGGTGCATTATGGAAAACGTCCCATAACGCACCGTGGTAACGTTTCGGCACCGTGCCGAAAGGTCACCCTCGTGACGACACCCGTGACATCATGACGGTCCCACGCGTTGCATTATGGGACGTTTCCCATAATGCACCGCGCGGTTACGCCGACGCCGCTCAAGCCGGAAACAGGCGCCTCAGAGCTGCGCTCTAAAAACGACCCAAGTAGGCCGCGGCAAGGCCGACAAGCGCCAGGACGGCACTGAAGAGGTCAACTTCGTACAAAAGGACAAAGCGTGAGCGAAGTGCGGTTACGCATACTACAGGAACCAAGCCTGCCCCGCAGAAGGCAAGAAATGCAAGCAGTGCGGCAAACTCAACCACTTCGCGAGCGTCTGCCGATCAAAGAAGCAGAACAAGAGAGGTGCATGACAGATAAAGACCCGGAAAGTTGACAACCTGGAATGCGAAGAAAGCTACTTTCTGCATGCCGTTTTGTCGAGCCACACGCAGAAAAGGTGGAGTTTGGAAAGCCGAGATCGACATTGAAGGCAAGCCAGTGCTCTGCAACTTGGATACAGGCGCAAACTGTTCAGTGATTTCACTCAAGCAACTGAAGGCGATAACACACAAAGAATTGGAGCCAAGCAACGCACTACTGAACACATTTTTCGGCCAGAAAAAGAAAGCAGCCGGAAAGGTGACTCTGCAAGTGTCCAGCAAACACGGAGCTGCTCGGGCACAGTTTTTCGTTGTGCAAGAACCGGTGCAAGGAACCCTCAGTGGTGAACTGTCCCAGGATCTAGGCCTCATCAAACCTGTGGCCACAGTGACAGAAGAGGGCCAACTCTACCAAGCGGCACGACCGTTCGAAGAGACTTTCAAGGGCCTAGGTGAACTACGTGGAGTGGTGTACGACATGAAACTGCACCATGGATAGCAAGGTGTAGTCAAGCCAGCCCGTAGCGTCGCACTGGCCCTCCATGACAAGGTCAAGGCTGAACTCGACCGAATGGAAGCAAATGGAATGATAACCCCCATCGCCGAACCAACTGAATGGGCCAGCCAGATGGTAGTTGTGGTCAAGAAAGACAAGATAATAATATGCTTGGACCCAGTTGACATCAACAAAGCGCTCAAGAGACAGCATTACCACATGCCGACGCTGGAGGACATTGTGACAAATATCGAGGGTGCCAAGTAGTTTTCCACATTAGACGCTGCCACAGGATTTTGGCAGATTCGACTTGACAAGCCCGGCAGCTCGTATTTGTGCATCATGAGCACGCCTTACAGAAGATACAGATTCCTCCGGATGTCGTTCGGAATCGCCACTGCCCCAGAAGTCTTCCAGAGAGCAATGCACCAGGTGCTCCAAGGTCTCGACGGCGTAGAGGTGGTCATGGACGACATACTGGTGTGGGGTTCAACAAAAGAACATGACAAATTGTCTACAGAATATCCTGTAACGGTGCCTAGAGGTGAACCTCAAGCTGAACCTGGCCAAGTGCCACTTCTACAAAGCGGCGGTACGCTACCTCGGCTTTGTGCTAACCGACAAAAAACTCTCGATCGACTCGAACAGAGCAGAGGATATCCTTGCAGTTCAAGTCCCAGAGAACTCAAAGGAACTGAAGACATTCCTGGGAATGGTGAACTTTATTGCCAGGTTTATTCCGAAACATGTCGGAGTTAAGTGCACCTCTACGAGACCTGCTGAAGGACAACGCATGGATCTGGACCGACCCCCAGCAAGAAAGCTTTGAGCGTCTTCGGACAGCCCTATCACAGGCACCGGTTCTGGCATACTACGACAAGACGCAGCCCCTTCTGTTGCAGGTAGATGCTAGCCAACGAGGAGTAGGAGCTGTCATCCTGCAGAATGGACACCCACTGGCCTACTCTTCTCGCTCACTGACTGAAGTACAAGAGAGATATGCACAAATTGAAAAAGAGATGCTAGCCATTGTGCATGGCATGAACCAGCTTTCACGACTATGTCTTTGCTCAGCCGTGCATCCTGGTGGAAAGTGACCACCGCCCTCTCGAGGCTAACTTCAGGAAATTATTTCACCAGTGTCCGCTACGTCTGCAAAGAATGCGCCTGACTCTCCAGAAGTACTCACTTCAGATAAGGTACAAGCCGGGAAACGAGATGTTCATCGCAGACGCCCGGTCTCGGTTTCCATCGAAAGAGAAGGTGCCAGAGGAAGAACACTTCCAAGTGAACGCCATCCAAGAGCTGACAGTCTCTGCAGAAAGACTACAGCAGATCAAGCGGGCAACGAACCAAGATGAGAATCTCCGTACCCTGAGGGAGCCTGCAAGTATGAAGTGGCCAGAAGACAAAAATGCCGTCCCCGAACAAATCCGAGCCTACTGGCCGTACAGTGATGAGATCAATTTTGAGGACGATCTCCTCTTCCGATCAAACAAACTGATCATTCCCAGCACCATGAGGAACGAAGTCCTACACCTCTTGCACGCAGCCCATGGGGGTACAGACAAGATGAAACAACGTGCCAGTGACGTCATGTTTTGGCCTAGAATGTCAGCAGACATCCAAGAGGAAGCGGAAAGATGTGCGCTCTGCCGACAACACAAGCCCAGGAACCAACGGCTGCCGATGATGAGCCATGATGTCCCAGGACTGCCCTGGCAGACAGTTGGCATGGTCCTTTTCCACCAAGCAGAAGAAGAGTATGTGATCATCGTGGACTTTTATTCGTTTTATTTTGAACTTCGACGCTTGAAACACACAACGGCAGATGCTATCATAAAGTTCTGCCAAGAGGTCATTCGTTATGCATGGTCTTCCCGACAAGCTGATCAGCGACAATGAACCACCGTTTAACAGCCACAACTTTGCCGAATTCATGGAGCGCTGTGACATTAACCACGCGTCATCAAGTCCACACCTCCCCGTTCGAACGGAAGGGCTGAGCGAGCCGTCCAAGAGGCAAAGAAGCTTCTGAGCAAGACTCCCTACGACACGGCAGAATTCTACAGTGCCCTGTTGGAATGGAGGAACATGCCAAGAGACAGGCTCCTGCTGTCCCCAGCACAGCGTCTGATGGGAAGAAGGACGAGGGCACTGCTGCCTACGCACCGCAAGCTTTTAGAGCCTGGAGACAGTGCCACCCAGCAGGTGACTGCAAGACTTAAGGAGATACGCCAGCGCCAACAGACATACTACAACCAAGGTACAATACTGAAGCGTCTGCACCCTGGGTCGACGGTCTCAGTCGTCGCCAGCAGTCGTAGTCAAAGACGACCCTGCACCCAGATCCTGCATAGTGGTAAACGAAGATGGACAACAGCTTCGTCGCAACAGAGAGCACATCCGCTCCCACAGCCCCAAAACAACGACGCCACAGCCCTTGGGACCCCAACCTGTGGAACTACGGAGAAGCTCAAGGCAGCCCCGCAAGCCATGTCGCTGCATAGTGTACGTGTGACTGAGGCCTTAGTTTTAGACTTGTTTTCTTTTATTAAAGAAAGGGAGATGTGGTCAGTGGCATCGTCATATGCATTACCGGCACAAGCAGCGCCGCCAGCCCTATGCAGTCGGAATCAAAAGCGCGCGAATAAACGTCTTTGCCTCTCAGCGATCACCGCGTGCGGGTGTGTCCTTACGCACGGTCCACACTTGTGACCACTAGATAATCGTCAACATATCTAAACACTTTGTTAACAGAGTCCTCGTCCAAGTTTTCATTGATTGCCTGATCACATTTTGCCAAGAAAATGTCACAAAGTATTGGCACTACACAAGAGCCAATGCAAATTCCTTCTTTTTGCACATAATAACCATCGTCATACATGATTAATGTCGACTGCAAATAAAACTTCGGTAGGGTGATTCCACGTCAGTTCATGCAATAATGGTCCGGGTCACAATTTAGATATTTTTGTTAGAAATATACTTATATGAAAGCCATGTTCTTGGGAGGAACATTCAGCTATATATGAACGCCGTAACAATTGTATTCGCTGAGATATAAAATAGGGGATACGGCCCGTTCGTCCCATGCCGATTCGTCATAGGGCAACTGGTAATAGGCCCATTCGTCACAGCGGAACATTCGCCATAGGATAATTCGTAACTCGGGCCACCTGTCACACAGTAACCCAAAATTTGTCATATGGTTCTTTCTAGTTGGGTTTTTTGTGGAAAATTTGGTTGACCCTGCCAAACCCGTACAAGGTCACCAAGGTTGATCGCGGGCGAAGATTCTGTAACAGGTGCTGCAGTTCCGGGTTTCAGTCCGAAGGTCGGACATTCGGAACGAAACTAGAAGTAGTAGAAAACAAAGAAACCTCGCAAAGAACCTAAGCCATATATAGAAAGAAAGATAACACGAACAAAAAGAGTTTGTCTAAAAGTATCGCCAGGTCGTCATTGTTTGCTTTGTCGTTGTACGCGTGTCACCCGATTCGCCCAGATTCAGAAATTTTGTAGCTGCTTTTCTTTTTTCGGATGGCGGATGTCCCAGGGTATAAAAGAAACGTCATCTTTGCATGGGATCTTACTCTCGCTTTTGAAATGGAGTTAATCACAACAGAAGAGAGGTGGTGCTATGCTCCTCCACGACGGACATTCTTACACTCGTATTAAGTCTAACGAATCGACGCTCTACTGAGCCTGCCGGCAAAGGACACTTTGTAAAACTAAAGTTGTAACTGATCTAGCCATAACTCGTATACTATCCTACTCGAGCGACCACACGCACGCCGGTGACCCAAGCGAGCTAAGTGTTCTCAGAGTACGTCATGAGATAAAGCTAAGAGCAGGTAAGTTGCGAAAAGTTGTTTTTATATTCCCAGTTTTGCATAACGAGAACCAATTTTTATATGTGCTTCTTGTTTGCAGTGGAAGGACGCCTAGCACCACACCAGATACTTTTGGATGCAGCCTCCTCCGTAACGGACGACACTGCCTCGCAGATTCCTGCTGCATCCACACTACGGCGCACGATTCGGAAACAGAGGCAGCGCGCGAATTTCGTGTACAGTGTACCATCCTGCAAGGCAGACATTCGAATGCCCGCAGAGTTTAAGGTAAAGTGCTTTGCTGCGTTATGTATTTGATTTCGTAATCACTGTTCCAACTTCACGCAGGTCACAGCCAAAGGAGATTCGTTTCTCCTGCACGACAGCGGCGACGGCGACAGCGAGAGACTTCTAATCTTTGCAACTGAGCGCAACCTGAGATATATTTGGCCCGGGCAACCACCTGGTTCGCAGACGGAACCTTCAAAGTCACCCCTGAGCAGTTCTACCAGCTTTACACTGTGCATGCAGTCGTCAACGGTGTAGCAGTCCCCATGGTTTACGGCTTGCTGCCCAACAAATCAGAAACCACCTACAGAAGGTAAGCACTAGAAGTTACAAAAACGGATCCCTCGGTGTGCCATTTTTGTGATTTTGTCTACATAATTGTTTCTTTTATTTGTAATACTGACTACACAGAATTGTTATTATTATTTTTTGCTCAAGGTTCTTCGATGTGCTGCTGAGCCGCGTTGGGACCCACTGCGTTGAGGTGGTCTACACTGACTTCGAGATCATTGCCATCAACGCCATAAAAGCCGTGGCCCCCAGCGCAAGGATCCAGGGATGCTTCTTCCATTTATCCCAGTCGGTATACAGGAAGGTGTGCTCTAGCGGTCTTCAGAGTCGATACGATGCGGATGAAGAGTTTGCTGTTAAGGTATGCAAAATTATTTCGTTCTTTTTTTCTTATTTTTATATAAACTGCGCTTCAGACAAAAAATTATTTTACTTCCTGTGCACTTTCAGATGAGAATGCTGCCTGCATTGGCCTTCTTGCCAATTTCCGACATCCCAGAGGCATTCCAGGACTTGGTCGAGGTTTTCCCCTCGGAGGCTGCACACGTGGCGGACTACTTTGAGGATGTCTACATCGGCAGGCCCCGTCGGAACGGCATGTCTACAGCCATCTTCCTTCCCACAGTTTGGTCAGTGAAGGAATCGACATTGGCGGAAATGCCAAGAACAAATAACAGCGTCGAGGCTTGGCACCGAGGACTGCAGGTATTAATCTAATATCTCCTAAGTTTTTTGTAGCAACAAACGCGAATTACATTATTTCGTGGGATGGGCGGTGCAGTTGGTGTTTCGACGTAAAATAACTAAACTTTTCTAAGTACTTGTTGGGGCGCAAACTTAAAATATATTGTCACGAAATTACAAAAAAAAATTCAAATTCCTTATCATCACCACTGCTCGGGAATGAGAGAGAGAGAGAGAGAGAGAAAGAGATGAATCAAGACGGCTCCGGGATTTCTCCAAAATATGATGACGGCATACATGACCGCGTTTTATCTCTTCCGTCACCCCTATGTTGTTCTATGTAAAATATATGCTTCATAGTAAGGCTGTGTTCGTGCTTTCTGCATTTAGGCGCGCACTCAGTGAGGCTATACAGTAATAACAGTTTGCGCGTGTTCTTCTTTTTCTTTCTTTAAGAGCAATGTGGGCTGTAGCTCCCCCAACATCTCGGCCTTCCTGGGATGTGTCAAGAGGGAGCAGTCCTTGACGGAAATGAAACTCGCTCAAGCTGAGGGCGGCACTACGTCTTCAAGGGTGTCGAAAAAGCACGCTGACTGCAACACGCGCCTTCATATTGTCGTCAGCCGCTACGACAGTCGCAACCGTCTGGAAACGTTGAGGGCAGCAGCCCGAAATATTGCTTTTTAAAATGCTAATTACTCGACTAATAAACCTTTTGTTTTCAAGTGCAATCATGATGCACCTGGTATTCACTTATTAATTAGGTAATGACTTTCATTGCATCCAACTGTGGCAGCACCTGTTATACGTCAGCAATGATGGGCGCCAGCCCGGTGTAAATGAATATGAGCGTAGTCGGTTTCGCGACTCACTGTATATCAAAGGTCTTGCATTATAGTCAGCATTTCAACAAATAAATAAACTTTGAAGTTTCATTTAAGTGCCTTTTTTTAAATTTCATATGACGAATTCTCTTGTGACGAGTTCCCCTATGACGAATTATCCTATGTGACCAGTTGCCCTATTACCAGTTGGCCTATGACGAATCGGCATGTTACGAACGGGGCTACACCCTTTGGAGACATATTCACAATTTTTTTTTTGCAAATAAACCATTTTTTATAAAACTTCACAAAACATATCAAAATGCGCGTCTTTAAATATTCTTTACGAATATATAAAGATAATATGCCCACCCTTAATTATCTTTTTCTTATTAACGCAGAAATGCGGCTGATTCCACAAGATGTGTCGGTGTCAAGATTGGGCGTCGATATTTTAAAAACTCCATCTTTTATTTTCTTTAAACTCCCCTTGGCACTTTACAGTGACGAACTAATCCGTGATGGCAAAGATTTAGTAACATATGACCTCCGAACGGGAAAAGCTACGACAAACCTTTACACCGGAGCGAGCCGACGTCTTCGTCATAGCGGCTTTGCCGCACAGCACCAAACATTTTGAGCGTTAGTTATGGCACGCATTTTATATTATTAAAATACTTCCTTTTTATAAGGGGTGAATATTAGTGACGCGAAAAGGGTCTTTGAGCTGGAATACCATTAATTAGCTTACAATTCACAGAAACAAAGCGGCCCCACTCTGCAAATTCGCTAACTATGCATACATAAGCTTAAAACTCTCAGTTGCGCGAGTGGCCATGTATACATCCGGTCTCTCGGCATACGATTACTTCCACAGATGAGATGCCTGGATTCCTCTCACAGGTTTTACGGTGGTCCACTTTGCTTTCTTCACCGCACGAACCTCTCGAACTTGAAGACAGTTGTGAGCACTGTGCGGAGTGGTTTGACGCGTTCCGCGAAGCGCTGAAGGCACGCAGTTCCAACCAGAAACGCAAGCGATTGTACAGCTTCTGCCACCAAGCATCTCGAAGAAAAAAATTGCGTCTGGTGCCGGAAGCGACTGCCTACATGATTGACCAAACAAGAAAATTGAAGCGTAAAGGTGATATATGGGCAACCCCTGATCCCTACATGGGGGAAAAGGTGAATGCCGAAGACGTGAGGGTTGCAATTGAGTACTACACATACGACGACCTCGCATGCTCTGTTCAAAGCCCCAACAAAAAGGACGTCGTCAAAGCCATGATCAACGACATGTCCAAAGTCGTAGAGGGGTTTATGACCCGCTCTATAAACCAGCTGTTTAGGAAGGACCATCCCCATCCAGAACTATGCATCTCCAAATTTTATTCTCTACGACCAAAATGGGTAAAACAAATCCCGAGCACGAAGTGTGCGCATGCATATATTGCGTCAATATTCAGTTGCTTTTAACGGCAATATTAAATGTCCCAAAGAAGACATTTACTAAAGACGACCTCAAGCGCATCTACCTCTGCTGCGCTCCACAGAACGATTGCTTCCTGCGCCGTTGCGAAACGTACCCAAAAACGCAGAGCATCTCGCTGCAGTCGCTCCATGTCGACGAAGACGAAGAGATCTGTTTCGCGTTGTGGGACGCCGGCGGACTCGTCAAAAAGGTTATGGACACTTCCGCCTTCCTGCGGGAACTGGAAAGCGAAAAGTACCTGAGGCATTCTTGCATCCGTGACATTCAACGAAGCCTGATATATGACACAAGAACCGCCTTACCACACAAAGCAGGGATGTTCCACTTCGATTTTGCGGAAAAGTGGTCTTTCCAACCGAAGTGCAGAGTTTTCATTGGAAAAAAACCCGCCGTCGGCGTAACCGCGCGGTGCATGATGGGTAAATTTCCCCGCTAAATTTAGCAGAGAAAATTTTCCGCTAGATTTAGAGGGGAAAATTTTCCGCTAAGTAGCGGGGAACATTTTCCGCTAGATTTAGCGGGGAAAATTTTCCGCTAAATTTAGCGGGGAAATTTACCCATCATGCACCACGCGGTTACGCTCGACGGCGACGGCGACGCCGACGCCACTCAAGCCGGAAACGGGCGCCTAAAAGCTGCGCTCTAAAAAACAAAACAAAAACTCAAGTGTAGTGTCTCTCTCCACAAGTGTGGTTACGTACACACAAGGCACGCAAAGCTTTGCCGTTGTCAGCGATGGTACACGACACATGACCCAGCTCAGGCTCATCTAGCCACAGAGGCAATAAAAAAAATATGTGGATGAACATTACCCAGTCTTTTCAGAAATATTTTTTGCATCAGACGAAGCAGCGGTGCATTTCAAGAATCGCTCCCAATGGCACGAAATTGTCTCGGAATTGCCGTACTCTTCGGCGATATGAATCTTTTCAGCCACTGGGCACGGAAAAAGCGCTTGTGATGGAGTAGGTGGTGTTCTTAAACACCACGCAACGCTCACCAACTTGAGATCTTCGCTCAACTCAAGGATTGTCACTGCTAAAGATTTTGTAGAAGTGCTACGTGAAAAAGTAACAAATGTCTGCGTGTTCCACCTATCTGCGGAACGGGTTCGACAGTTCCGTGCGGTGAAGCAAGCAGAGTGGACCACCGTAAAACCTGTGAGAGGAATCAAGGCATCTTATATGTGGAAGGCATCATATGCCGAGAGGCCGGATGTATACATGGCTACTCCCGCAACTGCGAGTTTTAAGCTTACGTATGCATTGTTAGCGAATTTGCAGAGTGGGGTCGTTTTGTTTCTGTGAATTATAAGCTAACTAATGGTATTCCAGCTCAAAGTCCCTTTTCGCGTCACTAATACTCACCCCTAATGAAAAAAAAATTTAATAATATATAATACATGCCATAACTAACGCTCAAAATGTTTGGTGCTGTGCGGCAAAGCCGCTATGACGAAGACGTTGGCTTGCTCCGAGTAAAAGTTTGTCGTAGCTTGTCCCGTTCGAAGTTCATATGTTACTCAATCTTTTGCCATCACAGGTTAGTTCAATTCACTGCAAAATGCCAAGGGGAGTTTAAAGAAAATAAAAAATAGTTTTTTTTTAAATATCGACGTTTAATCTTGACACATTTTGAGAAATCAGCCACATTTCAGCGTTAATAACAAAACGATAATTAAGGGTGGGCATATTATCTTTATATATTCGTAAAGAATATTTAAAGACGCGCATTTTGATATGTTTTGTGAAGTACTATAAAAAACGGTTTATTTGCAAAAAAAAATTTAAATGTCTCTAAAACCCGTTTTTATGCCATGTTTTGATATTTTTTTTGTTTGGATAGAAATATTTTATTGATATTTTAAATGTTTTGTGTATATGTTGTATATCCTTTGTAAAACGTATTAAAAATGCATGGTGACGTGAAAGCTTTGATGAGGAAATGACGACTGTGCAAAGTAGGATTGTGAAAACTCATTTTCCACGCCTCGAGCTTCTCTATTCTATCAATCTGCGAAAAAAAGAAAGCTTACGGCGTTCATATATAGCTGAATGTTCCTCCCAAGAACATGGCTTTCATATATATTTTTAACAGAAATATCTAAATTATGACCCGGACCATCATTGCATACAGACACAAAGAGCCCCTCGTGAGGTACGGAGTAGAAGAGGTACTCCACATCTATAAAGAACGCCGCTGCATCTGCGTGTTCGCTTGCACTAAGATATTCCACAACCGCATGCGAATTTCGTACTAGAAACGGGTGCCAGAGCTCTAGGGCACTAAGATGACACGGAAAAAACTGGCTAACCTGTTTCTGCCACGCCCCACTTTCCGTTACAATAACCCGGAAGGGTGAGTTCACCTTATGTGTTTTTACGGAAAAGAAAACCTAGTGCGGTTTACTTCGTTGATGTTTTTTCGCTTGTGTCGTTAGCATCTTCCCTTTGTCCTTGTCTGTGTTTTTTGTGCGCTGTTTATTTACCATTACCATGAACCAACTCGCCTACATCACGACTCTAATCTAGTCTCCAAAACTTGAAAGTATAAAACAGCGAGGACGAGGACGGGAACAGGACATCTTTCAAAATATGTCCTGTTCCCGTCCTCGTCCTCGCTGTTTTATACTTTCAAGTTTTGTATCTATCTACCAGCACGCTCGTTTTCAATTGTAATCCAGTTTATTTCTTCTACAGTAGGCCATTTTACATGCGCTAACAGTGGCAACTGCGAAGCTATCATCTGTGTCAACCTAATCGCTGTGTCGACATGCCGAGCCCGCTACCTTTACTTCTGCATCAAGAATGGCTTGCTACTTCTGAAGTTGGGGGCATCTTCGGGTGCATGCAGCCTTCCAGCGGCCATGCGAAACGCTTGTGCAAGATTTTAAGGTCGGAAAACTGGGCACAAGTACGGCTTCTGCACGACTACCTGAAAGTGCTTTGGTTGTGTGGTGCGGCATCATCTTCGGGATTTCGGAGACACGGAAAGCATCTAAGGCTGCTGGGTCAGGTGACAGAATTTCTGTGGCAACAAGTTCGAACCACGTTACCGAAAAGAGCGCAGACAACGGTGCCTAGTGGAGGCAGTTTGACAGTAATGGGAGGCGTTCAGCTTCCGGCGGATGTGACGAGAACTCTGGAAAAAGGACCTAAGTACAACTGGGAACCCCATTTAAGACCATATGAACTGCTGGCCTTGGTGCGGAGGGTGTCGGAAAAGACTGATAAAGAAAAAAAAGATGTGTTTTGGAGGAGGTTGATTGTTTGTCACGAAGCTCTTCAAAAAGGTAAACATTGCCTGCGGGGGGACACGCTGAGAAAATCTGTGCCGTTTTTTCAGGAGAGCGATCTTGGTTTGCTCCAAGCAGGCAAATGCTGTGATTCGTCGTTCTACATCAAGACATGCTAGGGAGTAAATCTAGAGCAGCGGTTTGTAAGAACTTTAAACCAACCTCACTCGACCCAAAAAGAGTCAAGAGCGCAGCAATGAAGTTGTGCATTACTCTTGAGTTGACCAAATTAGGAAAATAGATTAAGAAGTGTAAGGAAGACCCTAAAGTTTCTTCCGTAAACACATAAGGTGAACTCACCCTTCGGGTTCTGTAACGGAAAGGGGGCGTGGCGAAACAGGTTAGCCATCTCTGTGTCATCTCAGTGCCTAGAGCTCGGGACCCGTTCAGTACAAAATTCGCATGCGGTGGGAATATCTTAGTGCGGGAACACGCGAGCAGCGTTCTCTAAGATGCGTGGACCTCTTCCTCTGTACCTCACGAGGGGCTCTTTGTGTCGGTGCGTGAATGTATGGATGAAAACGGTCGACATTGCAGGTTGCAATGTCGACCGTGTGGGGGTTGCAGTCGACATTAATCATGTATGACGATGGTTACTATGTGCAAAAAGAAGGGATTTGCGTTGGCTCTTGTGTAGAGCCGGTACTTTGTGACATTTGCTTTGCCAAATGTGATCAGGTAATCAATGAAAATTTAGACGAGAAGTGTGTTAACAAAGTGTTTAGACATGTTGACGATTATCTAGTGGTCACAAAAAGGTCTAGGTGCCTCTGATGACTAGGACTGTAAAATCAGTGTTGGATATGTGTTCGCTCAGCATTCTGGGGGCTAAGGTTTACCCATGAACTACAGGATGGGGCCATACATAGGTAAATTACTTTCAAAATGTATTTAATTACAATTACAATTACTTTGCTTCAAGAAGTAGTTTAACTACAATTACAGTTACTACTACGTGAAAAGTAATAATTACAATTACAGATTACTTTTAAAAAGTAATGCAATTACTTTACAATTACCCTTTTCTGAAAGCGACCCGACTTGGGCAATTTAACTTTAAACGGGTTGTGTAGAATGCAACATATTTGTTCATTCCTCCCCAAAGTTTGAGGAGGCTTAAGCATCGCTCCATAAATCTCACGTATTGTACTTTGCTTTTATGAATTTTGCTAAACTCATGATAGAACTTGAGAGTTGGGGGCAGTGAAGTACTACGTTCTTATGTTTTTATTAAATAATAATGAATTAGTTCCTATGCTGGAAGATGCCAGACCGCTAAAGAAAAAATTGGGTTGACAGGCTTTTGCTAGCCCGGCAAATAAAAATGCGCCAATTAGTCATATATGAATATTTTACAAGTATTAATATAAAACTAAAATCCACACGCTGCAGTACGACGGATTCGCATACAAACATCATGGTATTGTAAATTATTTACATTTAGCTGAAATTATGATGGCTCAGAAATTCATTTATTCATTCATTCATTCATTTGTTTATTTTTTGTGCTCATGAACAGCTTTCGCCTTTGTAATGATGCACAATTAACATACAGCAGAGGGAAGAATAATTATATAGATTGACAAGAGAAAACTTGAACGCTACAAGAGATGGGTTAAAATTTACAGATTTGTAAGAGAAAACTGGAACGCTGCAAAAGATGGGTTAAAAACGTCAAGGCAGGAAGCACCGAAAGTATTATACAAGGTGTGAATGCGTGTCATGGGGTAAGTTTGGAAGAATTGATTAACATAAAATAGAAGAGAAATTCGCGAAAATCTTCTCAGAACATGAATATTTAATGCTGAAGTTAGGTCAGGGCAATCAATGACTCCGTGAAGGCATTCGTACAAAAATATGAGATCTCTGTCGCGTCGTCTGGCACTCAAAGTAGAACAATTGTATCGTTCTAAAAGTCTTCTATATTCAAAGTAAACAGTGCGTTCGACATAGCGGTCGTAAAAATTCGAAAAAAAAAACGTTTTTGTACATTTTCAATAGACTCTTGGTGCGTACGCCCAATATAATTTTACACAACAGAGGAGAATCAAATCGGGGCTTCCGAATCAATGGTGGCAATATTCACAGGTGCGAGGTCAGTCTCCAAAATGCTTATGCAAATATTATACGAAGTAAAACCAACAGGAAATAAACATGAAAATAATACAAAGATATAAATGTGCGACAGTACTGGAAAAAAGACGTATAAAACTGGCAGAAAAAAAAATCATAGACAATTAAAATTTCCAAGCAAATTGAGCTGAAGCTCAATTTTTCGTTTGTTTCAATATTTTGGCATGTTTATGCTATTTTCTACTCGCTCCGCAAACGGTGCCACATGGCGCCGTCTGCGGAGCAACAAAACAACAAACAACGCAATACTATTTTTGTTGTGCGTGTATGTGTGTGCCTGTCTATGTGTGCGAGTGTGTCACCGAGAGCTAGGCCGCTTGTGCGAGCGCTGAGGCTTTCAGAGAGGTTCCGTCGGCTCCACAAAGTCTTGTAAAAGTAATTATAATTGTGCCTGGAATTTTGCAATTACTGACGCCAAAAAGTAATTAAATTACAACTACAATTCCTTTTAGCCAAAAGTAATTATTATAATTACAAATTACCAAGAAAAGTAATTAAATTACAGTAATTCAATTACAGTAATTTAATTACTACCCAAGTATGGATCGGGACACACCTCCAACTTCTAGACCTAAGACCAGAATTTGGAAAAAAAGTCACGTGTGTTGGCTTTACCAACCACGCACTAAGAAGGAACTACTCCCATATGATTATGCACACTCTAAACTCGTTAAAAGGAGCATTGGGTCCTCTTGATTACAGACCACCTTGGAAAAGTCCTGCTACCATTCAATGACAGTAAGTTTTAGGATGCAGGTACAGCGGCTGACAGACGCTGGCTTCCCAACGTCAGTTATTATAGCAGTGGCACAGACGTGGTTAAAAAAGATTAAAGGAGGGTTAAGTCAGAAAAAGAGAGATCCACAACAAGACCCCAGGTGCTCCCTTACATGCACAAAATCTCGCACAATTTGAAAAAAGTAGCCGCGCGGTTTGGCGTTCCCGTTGTGTTTTCGGCGCCTCGAATGTTGGCGCAACTGGCTGGGGGCAAGAGCCAATGTGCCGTACAGAACAGGAACAAGTATGTTGATTGCGTGGTTTGGTGTGGTATACAAGATCCCAACTAAGTTGCGGAAGAGTGCACATCGGCCAAACTGACCGATGTATTAATGACCGAGCCCGTGAGCCTGACTGGTCACTCCTGTCGACCGCTGGGGGTCACTTGCATTGTGCAGTTTGTGCTGCTTGTAAATGCCAGCCCGAATATAACAACATCACCATCATCGGGAGGGGCACAGATAAAACCACCAAAGAATTATTGGAAGCGTATGCAATAACACAAGAGGGGCAAGATGCATCTGTGAGCCAAACATCGGTTTTTCTACACAAAAAAGGAATTGCATATCTTGACACGTGCTGAAGCGATAGTGCGGTTTACTTCGTTGGTGTTTTTTCCAATAAATGCTTAGTTGTGAGTCCAACGCTTGTGTCATTCGCATCTTCCCTTTGTCCTTGTCTGTATTTTTGCGCGCTGTTTATTTTCGATTACCATGAACCAACTCACATCACGACTCTAATTATGTTTGTGCAGGCAGCCTCTGCTTCGTGCTGATATGCTCCTGGGGTCATTCAATGTGGAGGATGCCAATCTCTCTTTCATAAAACATGTCTAGAAAAAAAACCGTGGCATGACATTTGCTTGCAGTCGAAGCTTGTATTGCAGCTAAAACGCAAAATAAGCTGAGGTTAATTTAATTAACAACGGTTTGTTCCAGAACCTCAAGCTTTATTTATTATCACTGCATTTATTTTGTTATGGGTCACCTTGTTATGAAGTAACCTTATACAGAAAAATTTCTTTTAGCTGCACCAAATTTTCAGAAAGAGAGAACATGAGATAGGGTAATCTGAGCCCTGGGGCAGTGTTAATGGCCATGACGCCCCCTAGAAAAAGGTGCAAATAGGTAATTAGTTAAATATGAACTAAAATGTATGTTCTAGCAGTACAGTCAAATTTTCATAGTAGGCGCTACGGGGGTCGAGAAGTGTCACCCTGGTACATGGCGTCAAACTGAACATGTAACTGAAACGGCGGGCAAGAGTGCCAGTGACATCATCTTTGTGTCCTGACGTGGGCACATGAGCGCACGCAGCTGGCTCCGCTTGCTGGGGTGGATACGGTTGCGGTAAAGTCGATCCACATGCCGGGCCGCAGGTACGCAAAGCAAAGGGTGCAACGATGACTTCACCGGTGCTCTTGAACACCGTTTCAGGTTCAGTTTGACACCGTGTGTCAGGATGCCATTTCTCGACCCCGTAAGGCCTACTAGACATTTTTTATAAACATTTTACTGCACTGTTAGACTATATTGAGGTTGAGCTTCAATTTTCTAAATGCAATATGAGCCCTTGAGTGAAAAACTAAAAAGTTAATTAAATAACCTTAGTTTCTTAGCTAACTAATGACCGAATTTCGTCTTTTTTCTCGTTGCCACCATGGCCTTTTTTCAAGTTAGAATGAGCTTATTGAAGAGTGTTGTGTGAAGCAGCGAAGCAGGCTTATGCAGGGGCTTATGATTTTGTCACGGTTGAAGTCTCGAGCAGGAGACTGCCCTCGAAGCTTACAATAATGGCTACGATTTATTGTCTCAATCTGCTGCGCATGAGCCACCATGCAGGCTGATTCGCTGCAGTGTTTGCCTATGGGCTATCCCCCCCCCCTTTGTTTGCATATTGTTAATCTGTCATTTTTGCTGATAGATTCAGCGTCCATTATAGTAAAATAATAAAAAAAGGCTTATTTGGTTTCCCAACTGTGACAGTCTTGATCCAGAAACCCTTATAGCAACATATTTCTTGTGCCGAACAAGCTAATGTGCTGCATTATCTCGGTGTGTCTACCAAGTTGTCTCTCCAGAATTCTTTGACTTCTCCAGCAGAGTTTTGTTAATCTGACCACATAGTTAGTCTCTGTAAAGATTGCCTTTAATTTGTGTCATGGAAATGGCTGGGAAAATTACAGCACAAAGCTTGTGGGCCTCACATCTGGTTACAAGAGGGCTCCAAAAACGAGGCAAGCTTGATGTCTCAAAGACTAAGGAAGTTGCTACTGGTGTAAATCGGCTCTGAAGAAACCAACAACTATGCAGTACTGTAGAGTACGAGAATTCTTTCCGAGTATTAAGGGGGACGAGGAAATCAGAATTTTGTGTTATAACGTGAATAAATTGTTCTGCATTACAAATCGATTTTAATGTTGTTTGCTTACATTTGGTGGGGTGCCAATTTGTCTTATACCTTTGTAATGACACACTTCATCTGATATAAATTCTGCCCCAACAATAGCTAGCACAGATTGGCCCCTTTTTACTTTTCTAATCAACCTACAAAGAGTGCCCGGCGCTTCTCCGCATGCACTGGCGCAACGCGGGAAAGGTTACCAAAAAAGTGCTGGTGCTTTCCGCTTGCACCGGTGGAATGTGGAAAGGCTTACCACGAGGGCGAAGGCGCTTGTCCGCCTACACTGGTGCAATAAGGAAAAGCTTGACACGAGAGCACTGTCGCAAAGTATTAGGCTTGATACCAGCATTGTATTGCGAACACCGCAGTTTGGAGAGACATGTGGTTGATTACTCCCAACAAGCTGAAAGTGCTCTGTAGAGGCAATTGTTCACAGCATTATCAAAAATAGGTTTTACTATCGAAAAGTGTGAGTCTGATTATCAGTACACCATACAAAGCATTTCCAACACAGAAAGAATGGAAAGAAACTATGGTGGACTGCTTCCTTCAACCAGCAATGACAGTAATGAATTTCGGTGCTCGTTGAATTAAGTGATTGTTGTCCGGAGTTTGTGTTCTATTCCTTCTGTGTCGAAAAGTTTGAAACCAACACTCTTTATTTCTTTCTTGTCCGTCCGTATAGCTCCGTATAAGAAGACTGGATATTTATTCTAGGAATGAACTAGTCACAGAGATCTCCAGTTTCCATGAACTGTTCTAGTAGATTCAAAGTCAGTCATGTATGCACCTGGAAAGGATTGTGGGCTTTGACAGACGTCATCTATATTAGTTGTAGATGGATTTGACCAGTGGAGTGTTTTTGCGTGGGGATAGCAACTTCGACATTTATGAAAACGTGATCACTGGTTCCATGAAAATCACTCAAACTACATACGAAGTCAGGTTTTGGAATTAAAAAAAATATCTAAGGAAGCAGAGTTAAGTGTTGGCTTCTCAGCCATTTGAGAACGAGAGAAGGCATTTATCACGTCTATAAAGTCATTACTTTGCTTAGGAACTTTATACCATGTTTTCAAAGGATATGAGATTCGGAGCAGCCGGCCATTTTATTTCAGGATAATTATAGTCTCCGGAAAGAACAATGAGGTCATTTAGATAAGAATGAGCAAGCGAATCTAAACAGTCATGAAGTAAAGGTGAGAAGTTTAACAAGTCAGGTGCCTTTTAACATGCGATAACTAGAATGCAAACACCAGGCGTTTTGATCATTGTCCAAACACCTTCAAAACTTGATATTCTATCACATTTATCGACATGCAAGGAACTTCTGACAGCAATCAGTACTCCCCCTCTCCAGCGTTCAATTCTATCTCCCCAGATGATAAAATACGAGTCATTTAAGATGATTTCGCTCTTTGCGATATCTGGCGTTAGCCAGGTTTCGCTGATGATTACGTCTGCACAGCATGATGGGACAGCAGAATGCAATGCTTCCTGCTTTGAGTAAAGACTTCTAACATTTACCATTACGAAATTTAGAGCTTTTCCCTTTCATACATAAAATATTTCTGAAGAATCATGCAAAATATAAGGTCATATCAGCAGATTTTAATGAGAGAAGGAGATAGTGGTCTATAGGTGAAATCTGAATAATCAATGAAGGACTGTGGAGGGAAGGTAAAAAGAAAGGATCTATCTACCAATCTATGGGGAGGAGGGGGGATAGAGGTAAAGATGGAAGAATAAGTAGAGAAATGAAACCAGAATAGGTAGCGCAAAAATATAAAGTGTGCGTATAGCTAAGATGATGATCTAGAGTGAAGAAACAGGAGTATAGCGAAGTAATGTAGTCTAGCCGTGGGTCTCATGATCAGGATCTTGTCAGGAGACCCAAGGAAATGTAAAATATGTACTACACTAAAATGTTTCAGAGAAAATTATTCATACAAGTTTTTTGTACTAAATGTCATCCTATTAGATTTTATGGGGAATGCCCCTACCAATGATTTCTCAGGAAAAAGTGCGGTGACTCTAAGGAATTTTTCGGAATACTCCAGAAAATTTCCCTCCAGATTTAGTTTCCTTAAAGTCATCGTGGTCAGCATCAAGGTGTTTGGAAAATTTTATCAGGACACCCCAAACAATCAGAAAATTATGGAAACCTAGTTAATTCTGAGGAAGAACCCGAGAATTTCAGATATGTGCAGTAACTGGTCAATCAACAAATGTTTCCACAAAAGGTTCTGCAACAGGTGGTCATCCAATAGGTGGTCGACCTAGATCATGGGAGGCCAAACTGACATTACTCAAGAGCCGCAAAAGTGTAAATGTTTAGGAAGCCGCAAGGCAAGATGGGGGTATTATGGTGGGAATCTCGTCCTTTCCTCATGCTTACAAGGCGGCTGCGATGTATACCGATGTAAATATTTACATCAGTATACATCGCAAGAGCTATCCAGTCGGTGCGTTTCTCTCAAGCCTTTTCGCCCGCGTGCCACCTCTTCTTTCTCTACTGCGCCCAGTTGGCTTGTCCGCTAGTCATTAGTACCACTGCTACCATTAAATCGCCGACTTTGCGACATGGCGCTTGGATTGCGGCTTGGGGTTGTTGCGCCAGCGATTATACTAACATTACTTGATTGAAGGTAGAGTGGGTATGATTGCGGCATAATTTAGAAAAATTAGACATATATTCTAAGCAGCTTCAATGCTTCGAATTTTCCAAAACTTTAGAACTTATCGGGTTTGAAAGTCCGGAAATTGTTAAAGCTTGAAAATGATAAAATTTCTGAACATAAGAGGTTCAAAATGTTTGGAAAATTTCTAAATGTTTTGAAACCCGGGTTTAATCTTTGAACCTCCAGTCTGAAAATAATATTCTGACATATATTTCTATATGCAATTGAACAGTCGGTTCAGCCTAACTAAATGCAGAAATGTAAAGTGGAGCAGCATGTTAGGATGTTGGGGCAGGAAAGTATAAGCTGCTATTTAATAGACTTAAGGCCCGTTCACACACTTGCGACTTCTTAAGACAGAGTGTCTTGGAACCTCTTGGAATCTCATTCTTACGAGAGGACACACTGGCGCCATCTATCGTGTAGCAGTGGAAACTTAACAGTCCCGTATATTTTCTCTTTCCCACACATCATCCTCTTTCTTGGCTCGAAAACTTTTGTCAACCTTATAAACGACCATTGCTCATAAATAGTATGCACATTTGACCTCGAAAATCCTGCAAAACCTTCGCTTCCAGGGTTCCAGCGTCACCGCATAGATGGCGCCAGCGTGTTCTCTCGGCCGTGTGTGTGGTCAGGCGGATACCTTGTGCTGTCGTGCACCGGTCTGCAACCAGTTCAACCAGCGGAGTGTGGACAGGCAACCCGGGAGCTCGCACTGGCAGAGGCACTCGGCTTTGGGTCTGCTTCCAGCTCAGTGGCAGACTCTGCGGGTGGGACTAACGGCAACAAGAACGCCGACGCTACACCTATAACCAACGGAGGGTGGCGTGAGCGGGTGGAAGCCACGAAGCGAAGATTAGAGAACTGGTGGATGCTAGTTCACCAACGGGGATAACCGAATCCCCACTGGCTAGGTCCCAAACTCTACGGGACCGCCCGATTCAAAAGGGAAGAGCCGCAAACCATCATCATCATCGTCCCAAGAGATTTTAAGAGGTTTCAAGGCACTTAATTCTAAAGTGCCATTCACACACTTGCAACCGAGTAGGACGGAGAGAGACAAGACCTGTTTTTAAGCCTCTTAAGACGTCTTAGGACCAGCTCTGCAGCGGCAGATCCGGCCCTAAGACGTCGCAAGAGACTTAAAAACCGGTCTGGTCTTTCTAGGTCGCACTCGGTTGCAAATGTGTGAACGGCGCAGTCACGAGTGTGATTGGGCCTTTACAGGACGGTGAGGGTGATGTGCTCACTGAACGAGTCGACCATCATATTCTACTGTGATCACACTCTACGCATTCTACTGAACAGTGTTGGGAGGTACTTTAAGGTACAGCTGCAACGAAAAAGTAGCACAAGTGACCGATGACCGGAGCGGCAAAACCGCGACACGCGGCGCTATTGTTCCCTAGCGCGCCGATAGCGAGAGTGCCAGTCACGTTCCATATCTCAGCGCGGGGTGGCGGCCGGCAGAAATGTGAGCGATAAGATAGCTTTCGAAATCGGGTTTTCGGATGGGCTGCTTTCTGCCGGCCACCCCGCGTTAAGACGTAGAACGTGACTGGCCCTCTTCCTTGGGAACAATAGCGCCGCGTGACATCGATACTGCCGCTCCGGTGGTCGATCACCTACGTCCTCTTTCCGTGCGGGTGTACATTGTACTTAAAGTGGTACTTCAAGTAGGTTTAGGAAACTTGTACTTTACATGAAGTACATTCTCTGAGTATGTACTTGTACTTTACTTAAAGTATTTTTTTCTGGTACTTTCTGAGGAAAGTACAATTCCCGACTTCAAAGTACATTCCGCAAATTTGGTTTTGTTAAATTTGTATCACGAAATGATGCCTTGTCAACTTCGAAGAAATACTGGGAGATATTCTACTCTCACCAGAAACGTAAGCAGACGACGCATCGCTCTGTTTGTTCTAGGATCGGCTTTCCCGTAGCTTTTTGAACTCTCGCTACTTCTCGGTAGGTCAGCGCAAGCGAAGAGGTTTAAAATATTAGGAGACCAAAATTAATTATAATGTAGCACCTGAGATTGTGGTGCGGAAAAATTAAACTTTTAAGTTGTAGAAAAAGACGACAGAGAACGTCACAGTGTTTTAAGGCATTCTTTTTTCTTTTTCTTCGACTTGAAAGTTCCTTAATTTTTTCGCACCCTAATCTCAGGTGTCACATAATGAATAATTATCACCAGCCTGCTTGTACACTCAGTGTTTGTTTCATTAAGAGGACACTCTATGAAAGGATTGCTTGCGGAAGCTACGGGGCTGATGTCGTGCCCTTTCCTAGTTCATTTCACCCCCTTGGGTGCAACAAACCAGCGCAAGCGGCGCCAAATTCAGAAGCTGGACTTCTGAATTTGGCTTTATTCCCGAGAAAAACTATATGGCCATTTGGCTTTATCAGATATTCGCCACTGTTTCTGAAAATAGGCCATGCACCCCTGATCACCCCTGTGCAATGCATACCAGTTAAAAAATCACTGTATAGGGGAATGAAAGGGCATCATGAAAAATTGTTTTAAAATATTTGTACTTCACTTTCGAAGTACATTATATTTATAGTACTTTACTTCAAGTACATTGCACCCAGTGTACTTACTACTTTACTTGAGGTACAGCACGTCTCATTTACTTTGTACTTTACTTCAAGTACCTTTTAGTTGTACTTTACCCAACACTGCTACTGAAGAGACTAGGGCAGTGGCGTACCAACTTGTTTTTGAGTGGGGGGGGGCAAACCAGACCCCTTGCCCTCCAGGGCCGGGGGCGGTGCCCTTGGTATTCCTTGGGCGCTGCCGGCCAGTGTTTGCCCTGCTCAGTGGCGGCTGTTTCAGGGGGGGAGGGGGGGGGCAAAACACATGCTTTGCCCTCCACTCTGAGAACTGGGGGGGGGGGGGCAAGCACCCCCTTGACCTTCCCCCCCCCCCGGTTGGTACGCTTCATGGACTAGGGCTAGACAGCATATGTGACTGAGTGGCCCGGTGAGCTTTAACCGTGAGTGTGTGATATGGCCGGCATGCCATTTTCAGTACTGCTCGGTGTGATTGAAGGAACAAATGTCGACACCTACAGAAAAATTAGCCTGGAAAGAAAATATTAAATCTGGTTTTTAGGTGCCTAGTATATGCAGGCACAGTCCACACAAAAACAAATTCACAATATGTAAAAGGATGTAATTAAAATAAGGGCACCGACTTGACACAACAGAAAAAACAATTTCACTGGACGTTTCGCCTCCCATGCGTAGTAGTTACAAAGCAAATGCAAGGTTCAACCTCAACGCCGTTTATCAGGGATGTCCGTATAAGCTTTGTGGAGAGGGTCACGGTTTTTGTTAGACACGGATCTATCCCTGCGGACAAACCACGATTCTCAGAGTTTCCGGAGCCCCCGTCTATCCTCTCTTGCTAAGGTCGTGGTGGCCGTAAACTCAAAAGAATGCCCCATTGTCCACAAGTTCAGTCTTCAGTCGCGTTGCGTGGGATGCGTACATGACGTCACACTTGTTTTCTTTGAGTGTGGTCTCTCTCCTCCGTCCGGTTTCACCAATGAAGAACGCTGGGCAGTCACTGCAGGATGTCGTGTAGATAACGCCTCTCTTCAATTTCCAATAGTTCTGTATGGCTTGTAAGCAGTTCGAACAAAAACCACGGCCCTCTCCATGAAGCTTATACGGACATTCTCGACAAATAGCCTTGACTTGAGGTTGAACCTTGCATTTTCTTTGTAACTACTGAAGATGCATTTTTGCATGGGAGGCAAAACGTCTAATGGAATTGTTTTTTCTGTTATGTCAAGTCGGTGCTCTTCTTTTAATTATGACGTTTCCTGGCTTTTGGAGTATTTTTGTAAAATGATATGCATGATTACAAATTGAGTTAAATAAATCCCAGTTACAATTCTCTGCTTCAAGTTGATACCCAGTCAGGTCCCCATTGGTTCCTAACTGGAATCGGCTTATCCCAGTTGTAGTTTTAGACTCCAAGTGGTCCCAGTTAGAAATTCAACTGGCCTATCCGTTCAACCTTCGTGCAGCTGGGTTATGCGCACTTGTTGCTGCAAGAACCTTAACGTAACTTAGCTGTTGGCCTGTTGAAAGCTACTTACTGGGTGCGATGATCAACAATTCAGGTCACGTTTGAGGTCTTTGCAACAGCGAACACCTAAGCGCGCGGGCGCATTTGGCCGTCACTACCGTCGGTCACGCTGGTGAAGGGAGCATAGACAGTCGTTCTATGCTCCGCTCGATGGCAGTGTAACAAAGGCTATGGGCACCAGATCAGCTATGAGACATTTTTCTCACAGGACGAGCGCCTGGGCTGGAGAAGCATGCAACGCACAATGCAAGGAATAGCCGAGTAGCTAGCGCCACACCAGTTACACCCACAATAATGTCACGTGACGCAAAGACAATGAAGATGTATTTATATGTATTGATACTATTTTCATAACTCATAACTTTTGCTAGGCTGCCAAGTAGGTTGCCAATAAACAGATTTTGTGACAAAAATGTTTAGTCACCTGACCATTTACTGTGAAATTGCATTAAAATCAGATAAACCAATTTTCATTTCTTTTTAAAGTTATATTATAATATGTATGTAATATTGATTTATATTACCTATTTATAATTAACAAGATGGCATAACTTCCAGGGTCGGACGAAGTGCAGCCATATTTTTCAGGCTCGGCAGAGGTTAAAGGGATGCTGAACCGAAATCTGGATTCCACAAAACACGCGGCAAAAGCGTGCAACGGGATGCTACAAACGCCAAAACATCACTCATACGGCGATATCTCAAACGGATGACCGTATTTTTCAACAAAAAAAGGAGGCGCATTTGACAGAAATGTTTACGTCATGTTTTTCCGAGAAAGAGAGAGAACGGCCTCGCGTCTTCTCCGCCTCGCCGCCTTCAGAGAGCGAAGCTAAGAGAGGAGGAAACGAAATATCTCTATGTCACGCACCTCGTCGGCCTGGTTCAATCTCGACCTCTTTTTCCAAAAATACGGCCGTCCACTCGAGATATCGCCATACGAATAGTGTTGTAGGGATTGTAGCGTCCCGCGTACAGCTCCTGCATTGTTTTTTTTTTTAATCCAAATTTAAGTTCACCATCGCTTTAAAGAGTGGTAATAATCATCATGAACAGCAACTATATTTAAAGATAATAGGTTCATTAATTTTTATTGGTTGGTTCTTTGGGTCATATTGCAATTGCCAAGTTTTTGGATGCCAACATGCTTCAAAATATTCATCAATCAATTTTTGCATTTTCGTCGCCTGATTCCGCAACTGGATGTGAGAACTAATCAATGAATATCTCAGTCTAATGGCATTAAGGAAACCTTTAAATTGGTTATCTCCATTCCTAACTGCTCTCCACACTGCAACTTGCAACATGAATCATAAAATTAATGATTAAAGAGTTAATTACCAAATATTAGTGCATTAGCAAACTTATTATTCCCTCATCTCATGTCCGCCAAGCGTGTAAAAAGATGAGGATGCCATCAGTGCAACTCGCATCATTTAAAGAAATCTGTATTTTATTATGTATTACAAACTAGGCCAAGTACAAAGCAAAGAAAAAAAAAGCAAGACAGACACACACACACAGCATATTAGTTCACCTACTCGGACAGGTACAGCAATCCCATAGAAAAAATTAACTTTGAGCCAGTCCTAAACTTACCAATAATTACTCATTTCCAAAACTTTTTACTGCTGATATCCAGAAGCTTACAGTGGCAGCACAAATTCATCAGTGTTCTTGAGTAATAACCCGAGCATTTCTCCTTACGGCGACTATGGCAGGCCATCAACTCCTTTTATGCAATGGCTACCAATAAGTGCACAGCACAGTGCAACATAAATCAAAGCCAAGTGCTCACAGGCAACTATTCAGACAAGTTCAGCTCGATCGCATCAAACCTGTCTACAAACTCCGATCCATTTGTAAGGTTGGCAAAGTTTTTCTTTTTTGTTTAGCTGTTTTGTTTTCAAGGTGATTGGCTGTGTTGCAGCCGTATAGGAGTTCACAATGAGTGTAAGGCAATGTTTGTGGCCCTTGTTTTGCTCGGTTTGGAGACTGTACACTTGGCCACCTCCCCCACTGATTTGCCACAATGCAAGAATCTATAAGCAAAAAGTAAGGGCGCAAACGAGCTGGTGTACATTGCACTTGGTTGAAAAAAAACCGAGACTGCGGGTAAAACGACACGACACTAAAAAGTCTCTACTTTTTAGTCTCTACTTTTAGTGTTGTGTCGTTTACCCGCAGTCTCGGTTTTTTTCAACCATGTGCAAAGAATCTATGATACATTGGGTCACTGAGAAATGGGAATGGAGATTGCATTGCGAGAGAATTCCCCAGGGGTTGTGTTTGGGGCAAAGATGTGTTCACGGCTCTGACAACTGCTTAACCTGTAAATATCCTTCATATGTTTGTAATTAAATCTGCGTATTTAATGAGTATGTCTCCGGTTACATTCTCGACAGGAGCTGAAAAAGCGAGCGCTGCCTGCCAAGTCACCAATCCTACAAAAGAACCAAATCTTACTCCATCTAACAAAGGAAAATGCCACAAACAAGGATTTTTTAATTCATCAAAGCAAGATATCAAAGTCCAAGTGCACATGGCAGTTCCCAGCGGCCCTTATGCAATCTCAGGAGTGCTTCTCACGTGCGACTGCTCCTATCCATCAGAGGCAGGTGATCACAGTGCCACTGGTTCATCTGCAATGTCCCTAACCTTCAAGAAGGACCGAATCTTCAGCCAACTGTCAAATGCAATCTGGTCCAGCCGAGTCTCTTGCAGTTTTCCCAGTTCACAGACCATGTTTGCCTTCACAATGCCTGCCACTGTCATAAAGTTGTACTCGAGGTACTGCAAGCGCTTCTTGATTCTTTCCCTTGCCTCAAAATTTGTGTCATGTGCAAGCTCTTGCAGCTTCTCAACAAGTGCGTCGCTTTCAAAAAACTGTTCAAATGCCTCAGCCTGCTTCTTTGTGCAAGATCCCATGGCAAACTTAACTGCATCCAGCAGCATGGAAGTATTCCTGCGCATGACATCCTTGATCTTAAACACTTCTTTTGCACACTCAGCATAATCGCTTGTCTCCACACAAAGCAAGTAGTAGTTGTCAACAAGAGCTTCGGACAACTCAAAAATTACGTTGGAATACATGTGTTTTGACGGTGACAGCACAGTTATTTCCCGCAAGCTTTTATTGGTCTTCACTAGAGCACCCATCATGTAGGCATCTTCTTCCCCAAAGACAATTTGAAGAGCAACAGAGGAGAGGCTCTTGTTGCAACAAAGCCCTTCCAGAATACTTCGCATAGAATATCTGTCACCAAAGATGAAGGCTAAGTTTACGCGCTTCAGGACCTTGGTAGATGATAGGAATTCTGCCAGTAGTCTTCCCGACTCAAGGTCCAAATGGTACAATGAAATGCTGAGGTCTACGAACTGATGAGGTCGGGCAAGTTGGCGACAAACATGATGAACAGTGTTTGGCATGGCTTTCAATGGACTTGGACGAGCACGACGCAGGTCGTGCACCACTCTTCCTGTTGCTCATGTAGATGTCAGGCTCAATAATACAGCACTTGTAGTGCACCCTACTGTCCAGCCCTTTCTTTTCTAGAAGTCGGTGGAAATACCCTGGCTCCTGTTCAGAAATGTTCCCCAGTCTTACCAGCTCAAGCGATTTGTTGTGTGCCAGAGCATCAAGGAATGCCTCCGTGCTTTGAGTTGTCAAGTATTTACAACTAACGCTCAGCTTCTTCATTGTGGTGTTTTTACGAATGGATGCGGCCAGTTCAGAAATAGAAGGTGCCGTGGTAATCTCGAGTTCCGAAAGACTTCTGTTGCTCCCAATCAGTTCGCCGAAAACTGCTGGCCCGTTTGCACTGGTGCACTTAACCTGCAAGATCTTCAGCGTGCTCTTCGTGGCCACCACCTGTACAAGTAATCTCGCTTCGGATGTCGCCAGACAACAGCAAGGAAGGCACAACTTCTCCAGTGTTTTGTTTGTCCTCAGAGCATGGAGGAAAGGTTTCACATCCTGCGATTTCTCTCTTTTAGCCAAGTGATTAACGGTGAGCTCCTTTAACGTAGAGTTCTGTGCAAAGAACTCAGCAAATGCTCTGCCATTTTCCAGCTTGAGGCAGCTGCCATTTATGCACAGCGATGTAGCGGCACAACATTTCAGAGCTTGTAGCAGCGCTCTTGTTTTGTTTAGGCTCATACAGCGCAAGTTCAGCTTGAGTGACTTGAGAGATGGCATCTCCTCCAACACAAGCTGTAAGTGAGCGAATGCATTCTTGGACATTGACCCCAGACAAAGCTCCAGCTCCTCAAGCTTCGAAAGAGTGGCTAGCGTGTGAACAAAACACCTAGAGAGATGAAACTTGTCAAGCTTCAGTCTCTTGATTCCGGCACTGAGGCGCAGTGTATCGCCTAAAAGACGCATGTCCCTGTAGGTGGTGCAATGCTCGAGTAGTTCGAACACCTGTATGCAACGATGTTCCTTGAGGAGCCAGTGCAGGAGAATAGAAGCATGATTGAATCCGATGTTACTAACTGTGTCAAGATCACAGGAACCACGAACCACACCGAGTTTACCAGGCAACACCTCCTTAAGTTCTGCGTCAGTGTTCCAAAGAAATTCATTCCAGAGTTTAAGGTCTTTGAAGATTTGGCACTGCTGCGAGTCGCTTTGGGTGCAACCAAGGCCAAAGTCAATTTTTCTTGAAGTGAATATACTCTTGGTGTTGCAGAGATCCGACAGGATTTCCTGGGATGATCCGACAGCATATCCTTTGCAGAGCCTCTTGATATATACAGCATACCAGTTCAGTAGTCCTGCCTGATGGGGGGCTGCTGGGCTGCAAAAACAAAAGCTGAGATGTACACAACTAAATGCCAGTGCAATTTGACACAGATGAATGCTCCAAATTTCTATTTTATTGGAGAAAAAAATTTGAAGTAAAAGAAAAGGTCATATTGCCGCGAGCGCAGCTGACCAAGTGGCAGCGTGCCCGCGGCCTAACGGTCATCGCGCTTGCCTTTCACGCATAAGGCCAGGGTTCGATTCCTGGCTGCGTCTACACATTTTTGTTGACGCTGTAATGGGATGTTGTGGTAAATTCGAGAACCGTCTTGCTAATTCTAGGTTAGAATGTTCTCGCACCTGAACCTTCTACGCCGAATGTTCCAGAAGCCCACGCGTGTACAAAGGGGCTCCACCTGGCAAGCCGAGTCAGTCTCGCCCCAGCGCTCGATCCTGCGGTTTCGCCGACATCGACGCCCGCGACGCTCTGCTGTTTTCTTCTGTTCCCTCTTTGTTTTGGGCATAAGTTTGCCCCAGTAAACGTTTAGTTTCTTCAGTTATCATCGTTTCATCAATTGTCATTCGTGACAATATCTCTGCAGTGTTTCCCTCCAGACAATGTCGAAGTGAGATAGCATTGCTTGACGAAAATAATCCCTGGAGAAGGGGAACAAGAGGGACAAAGGACAAACACAAATCTCCAAACACAGCTGTGTTTGGAGATTTGTGTTTGTCCTCTGTCTTTCTTGTTCCCCTTCTCCAGGGATTATTTTCGTCATTCTTGTCCAACCCGCTTGCACCTTTGCATTTAATTGCATCATAATCATAGCATTGCTTGTCTTCTATGAAAGCTATATTCTGCTGATCAGACTAGGACGAACCCTACTGGACGCATGCAACAAGATAGTGGCGCTGCGGTGCGATTCCTAGCAGAGCCATTTTCCGTGCATACCGTGTGTGGCAGCCAACTGAGAGCAAACACTGTGTCAATCGTTTCTAACAAATATCAGCATTTTGTGCCACAAATGAGATTCAGGACCACAGATGGCAGTAAGTATTTACAGTGGTAGCTGTTTGTGCCCCTTACCGGCAAAAAAGTGCTCATATACGAATGCAAAACCCCACTCTGCAACAGAGGCACTGCTCTCCCCCTCCCCGTCGTTCCTCACCAACGGCAAATCTCTCTCTTGCCCCCCCTCCCCTTCCCCCTTGTAGGCCCCAGCTGTTCCAGAAAAACCCATGTAATCAGGGAGAAGTGCGCTTTGTGCTTCCCTATCATCCGTGCTACATCCACACACCCCCAGCAGCCACCATTGCTAAATACCCATGTGATTATGCGCTGTGCGGACACGCTCCCTAGCTTCACCATTGCCGCTGCCCAGCTTCCGTTCTCGTGAGCTCTCCGCACCTCTACACAACAAATAGCGTACATACTTTCACTACTTCCACCGCAGGCACAATCACAAGCGCCCCTCGTTCTCAAACTTTTCCGCAAAAAGCATGCCTCTGTGTCTTCTAGCACATGCAACATCTCGCACAGTCGTGCCAGCAAAGCAAAGCACACATCCCCTCACACATGTCTCCTACATTACTGTAATATCCCGAGTCATCGCCCACCCCCAAGCCACCTAAAATTCATAAAAAAATTGGGGTGGGCCATTTCTCGGTGGGTAAGCACAAAAGGTTTAGAAAACGCTAGAAAAACGCCCATTTTTCTGTACTAATCTAGCGCTGGCTCCACAGGAAATACGTTAAACTCAAAACTCGATTTAGTTTCATTGTTTTATGCAAAAAAATGCTCATGAAAGAATGTTTTACTGTCGCGAAGTCCGTTACTTGCACATGCACGATGAACCTTGCCGATCAGCGTACAGCACAGACGTTTGTTCTTTGAAAGCACGTCTCTAAAACCGCTATGTTCCCTTCGTTAGTAGAAAAAAAAAAAGAAAGAACCAACAGGAAAATTTAAAAACCAACTATATGCAACGAGCCAGCGAGCGGGCGAAAGAAGCGACGAAGGGCGACGCTGGGGAAGTGGGAAAACCGACGATCCTATTGGCAAATACTTTGGCGTCGGGAGCAGGCTCTTGTGCAACTTTTTTGTTCCGTGCATACATGCGTGCATCCGTGCTATCAACGCGAGTTGAGGCGGCGTTGCTGCATGGCGTGGACGAACACGGAGCTCGAAATGGGGCGCTTTACAAACATCTGTGTGCGACGTTCCAGCAAATTTTTATTTGCCCGTTGGCTTTGTCTCGAACATTGCACAACCTTACGAACCGCGGTAGCGACGCTCCGGGAGAAGGAGCGAGGTTGCAGTGACCTAATTGCGGTTGAGAGGGACTTTAACCTTACACTCCGCGGTTACATTCCAGGATATGGAGCGTTCGCTGACCTCGCAATCCCTGAATGGGTTACTGCTTTTGTTATCTTCCTGATTTTTTAATTTTTATTTAAACGAATTGTCCTTTAAGCAAAACAAAGTTTGATTTTGCTATCTCTATCATTTTCCTTTTGCACTCATGCACTCCGACTTCGGGGTTGGAGAAACCAAGGAGGAAATGCGTAAACAAAGTAAAGTGTCTTTCCATCCTTTCTTTTTACTTTGTAACGGACGTCCTCCAACCTCAAGGTCCATGGCCGCGTCATTCGGATGGGATGAATGTTCGCAGATCGCGGAGTCCGCGTTGGAGTGTTTGTAGGGGCGGGCGATCACTCGGCGATCTTTTGGAAATTGATATTCGCCCAAAAGTAGGGTGGACGATGAATCGCAATATTACGCTAATTCCACCGAAAGCAATGAACCCGTTGAAAAGATTGTACAGCACACTGGCTCAAGGTTGCCTTCACGCTCTGGGGAAAACAGCTGAAATCATTTCATTTGCAGTAAACTAAGCTCTATCTGTTGACAAACAAAAAGCAGCGTAAAAAAAAAGAAAATGGGGTTAACTTTTTTGGCATTTTTTATTTTCCCCTTTCAGCGGGCCCTGGTCGCTCACGTCCAGTTGACACTCAAGAGCCCCGAATGATAAAGCGCCGGACGGGGCGTCTTTTGACATTAAAGTTTTGACACACAGACACAAAAATACCTCCCGTGTGCAGGGTGTTCCCCTCAAAAATTTACGAGATTTTTGTCACCACGAAAATAAACTATGCATAGGCAGCAGACGGGGGTGGACTTACCAATAGGCAGAGTAGCCAGGTGCCCAGAGCAGCAGAATTTTGGGGGCAGCCAATTTGTGGCTGCCACCAAATTAATTGGCTCTTTTACTTTTTTTTTAAATCTAGCTCCGAATTTAATGGTTTTCGAAATTCTGGTTTCAAGTCTAGCTGCTTTTGAAACTTTTAACTCGAAACTTAGCTACTCCCTCCTCCTCCTCCTCCTCTCTCCTCCTCCTCCTCCTCCTCCTCCCCCTTCCCCCATCCCCATGGTCACTGACCATGGGGAGCGGGGTTGGAGGCGGCACTGTGACAGGCTGCTTAGGGCGACAAAAGCGTTAAAGGGTAACTGCAAAGAAAAAAAGTGTATTTTTAAACAGCCTAATTGGGACAAGCATGCCACAAAACAATTTTTCGGCCCAAAACAAAATTCTTATAGCAATATTTAGTGCGCTAGACCGATTTTAGTTTGCGGCTATTTCGTCCGTTTTAAATCGCGCGCCACAAAGTTGGTATCATACGTCTACTAGTGGCTGCTATACGTCACGGAGTGACGTATAGCAGCCACTCTGCGCGCGTCGAAAGAGCGGAATTTCAAATCTGGAGAAGTTGTGACTCCAACTAAATTACGTCCTGTGGCGTAAACATCGCTAGAAAAAAATTGCCTTTTCGCGGAAGATTTGTTTTGTGACATGCCTATTTCAATTAGGCTGTTTAAAAAGACACTTTTTTCCTTTGCCGTTACTCTTAAGCCCACCTTGATTGCAGAACATTCATTTTCCGCCGCAAATGTAGTGCTGGTGTTCAGAAACCGGATGACAAACTTCAAGAATTAACCATTATCTCATTCAAAAGCTATCCGATGTTTTTAAAATTTTAAATAGGAAAATGGCTGTTGACAGAAGCGATCAAATACATGAGTAACGCCAGTTATTGAAAACGGGCCTAATTTTCCCATTGAAATTGTCAGGAAACTCCCTCTAAGATTTAGGAAAACAATTAGTTCTGAAAATTTGCTATATAGCTCGGACTGCTAGCGTTACATGTGAGCGGAGAACGAGCGTTTGACGATGCATAGTCTATTTTTGCGATGAAAACAAAACAAAAAACACTGAACATTTTTTGGGAGGACACGCTGTAGCTTTGAACAATCGCTAACACTGGTGAATGTTGTCCCATAATAGTTACTAGACTGTCGCGTCAAACACACAAGCACTTTGTAGGCAGAATACATGAGAAAAAAAGTGGCACTGTGTTACCATCGTTGCTGGTTGCACTGCTAGGACACCATTGAATTTGAGCTTCAAGCCAGTCCTGCAGGTCAAATTGCGCGAAAACCCAGATGCAGCAATGCTGGATGCAGGTAGGTTATCGAATGTATGAAACCTTGACTCAGGAACAAGATCGAGGAACATGGCCGTGGGAAGACATGGACACAGCTGCTGCATAGTGTAATGTAGTGAAAAGTTTCACCCTTTTCTCGAGAAAGCAGACTTTCTGTTTTTAGTTATCAACCGTTATATATAGTTATTAGGGGTGTGAAAATATTTGAGGTTCGAATTCAAATCGAATAGTGATGGACCAAAAACTTATGATTGAACAAAAAATTCTTGGTTCATTCATGCTGTTCATACAATGAAATAATCCTCACAGGCCTGTGGGATCTAAATCAAGCCTGCATTCAGAAGCCTCGACTAAAGAGCTATTTCTGCAGAATGTCGATTATTTCTTGTGTTCCTCTAATGAAACAGTCATGCTTTTCAGCTTCTTTGATGCACTTGACAAAAACCACGTAATCATGCACGTTGCCATTGTGAATTCAAGAATCTTGCATCACATGCACCCAGCTCTGTGCACCAATAATCTACTCTTGGTTGTTACGTCCTTAATATGACAAATTATTGTCAGAATACAAATAGCAGCAAAAATTTAACCAGCCTCTTCCGCTGATGTGTCGCTCCCCGTGGCGTCAAGCCGAGGTACTATACTACATTTCGGTTACGTTGAGCAGCAGCGGATGCTACAAGACATCGGAGCCAATCCAAAAGCCACACGAGTTTCCGTGACCTTCAAGAGGAAGAGTTGCGATGCGCGAAGCGCAGTCACATGTTACGTTCACAAAGCTGGATTGGCCAAGATGGTTTGTAGCATCCACTGCGGCCGGACGTAATGTGAAGTGGAGTATAGTGCTTGGAGGCACAAAACATTGCCCGATTCAGGAGGTGCAGACAAATATCCGTCCATTAAAGGCCCGTTCACACTCTTGCAACCGAGTACGACTGAGAGACGAGACCTGTTAAAACCTCTTAAAATTTCTTAGGACAAGAGAACACACTGGCACGCTGGCGCCATCTATGCGGTGACCCTGGAACTGCATCTCACAAGAGCGAAGGTTTTTGCGGCATTTCAGAGGTCAAATGTGCGTAATACCTATAAGAAAGGCTCGTTTATAACGTTGACAAAAGTTTTTCGAGCAAAGAAAGAAAGGATAATGCTCGAGAGCAATAGAAAATATGCCGGACTGCCAAGCTTTACACTGCTACCGAATAGATGACACCAGTGTATCCTCTCGTTGTAAGAGGTTTCAAGGAACCCAGTTTTAAGAGGTCGCAAGAGTGCGAACGGGCCTTTATCCTGCATGTTGCGTATCCACACGTGGATGGGTAGGCACATCCACCAGCCATGCCTTAAGTTTGTCGCAGAACGCCCGATTCACACAATGCGATTTTACTTGCTTTTTCGCAGTCGGCACATCGCTCGTGCAGCAAAAAAAAGCACAATAGAAGCTGCGGCGCCCAAGGCTGCAGCCACAAAATCGCAAGCAAAGCAAAGTCGAACGTGTGAATCAGGCTTTACACTAGTCCCTTCCGTCGTTCCATGCACCCTGCAAAATAATAAACACACAACACTTTTTTTTTTATCTCTGAGGCTTTATAAAATGTGATGGCATTTTCTTTTTGCAGCTTTCCCCGAAAATTTTGATCCATAACAGGAAAACGCATGCGCATGTGCGGGGGAATGATAAGTGGATACATTGAGGAGAAAGAACTAAATTCCAAAAAGTCTATCTAGGAGAATAGAGAGCAGGACCCCAAGACCTTGAGCAAGATGCTCAACCACTGTGTCAAGGGGGCACTTTTTTTTTATCTTCCTTTGTTGCAACACAAACAACATGTGTCAATTCAATTTACATTGTCAAGGAGGACACCTGCGAACCGATAAGTTATTACGTTGCCATTCTCCCCTTGTTATTGCATGCATGGGGGGTCTCAAGGCAAGACGCTCACTGGATAAGCCGCAGTCTTCACAATGCTTTGCAAGAGGAAGGAGCAGACTGAAGAGTGCTGAACAGAAGTAGTGACATGCTGAGTTTCAACATCTTTATCAAATGCAAATGTACAAACATTTGATGCTTAGTTTCCAGCCATAGGGTTCGTTGCAATCTAATCGGCGGAATATAACCTTCATAGAAGACAAGCAATGCATGTCGACATGGTCGTCACCAAGACACTGCAACAATACAGGCATGTTTTTAGTCTTGTGAAGATAGCAAATAAATTTTAGTGTTCGTATTCAATGCGACATTCGTCGTTTTGGCTACTATTTGATTCGAGTTGAAATTTCTCTATTCCCACATTTCTAATAGTTGTCCAAAACAGAAGTAAAACCTACCAGTCGGACACACAAAACAACAATGTGTCCGTACCGGACATTACACATAGGAAAGTGGAGAAGCAGAAGCGGCACGGCATCAACATAACACCCAAGCTGGCGTTGGTGGCACTCAAGTATTAGGTCACATGCTGCCAAGGCAGAGTCCCAGTGCTTAAAGTCAGGGAGTCTCGGGGGATCTCTGACCCGCCAACAATTTTGATGGGGGATCTGGGACCACGTCATACTGGCCTTGAGAAAACCAGAATCAATTCTTACAATAAGACATGATCTGATTCACCCCTTCCTCAAGTTATATCACGTCATCAGGCGTCCTTTGAGCACCTTTACAAGATATGCCCCGAGCTACACTTACACACCAGTCAAGTCGGTTTCCTAGCGTGTATCTAGCATGACCCCCCCCCCCCCCTTTTTAATCAGAGTTTGAAGAGATTATGGGAGACTTCCAAGCACTGCCACTACAGGTGTTACCGCTCTGCATAGCAAGTGCGTAAGTACAATCCATCATCAGCACTTCCCAATCCTTCACACAACCTTCTGTCAGCCAGAACGAGATCTGTCTTGCTTCTCTGTCCCTAGCCAACAGTGCATAGTTTTGTAAATTTTAATTGTTGCTTTTGTGTGTTGTCTCATTTGCTTCACAAACAGGCATTTGCGTAGTTATGTATCTTTCAATTGTTGCTTTTTAGGTGTGTTTTGTTTTGTTTCCGTTCTGTTGCTGCTGATCATTGTAGGGGCCCGAGGACCAGTCAAGCTGCATATTGCAGCTTTTTTGCCTGAGTCCCACCATCACACGCGATGGAAATAAAAAGATTTATTATTATTGTTATTAACGCTGCTCCTCTTCTGGCATCTCACTGGCACTGACAGAGCACAGCCATACTCAGTGTGCTGCTATTTCTGTTCAGCTATGTCCTCTTTAGTATTGTTTCCTTCCTCTTGCGAGACATCGTGAAGACATATTTGCCAGGCACATGTCACCACTGTGCATAATGCCTCTTGTGTTGAGTCTCCCGCGCATGCGCGCGATGAGAGAGGAGGATGGCACGTGTCAACGCACGTACGCATACGCAGCATGTAGTACGTCACTGTCCCGCGCATGCGTTTCAATGTGGCGACCGGAATTTTCTTGGAGGTGACAAAGAAATGCTACCACATTTAAAATGACAACTGCGCTTCATTCATCAGAAAATACACTGACGCTTGCTTGTTTTAGGTGCTACACGCTTCTTCCGTGCTTTCGCTATTGGCCTTAATTAAAAAGAACTATTTTTCTTTTGTAACGGGTGTGTACGGTTGAGCCAGGGGAACAGCGGCCAACGAAGTTTTGTGTTGACAGTGGCCCCACGCAAAGGAGCAGCCATTTACACTTACCCAGATTTCTCCGTCATTTCTTGGCCTTCTTGGGCCTCTCGTACTTCAAAGCCGTTTTCTCTGGTGGTGTGCGATTCGTTATCGGCAAAACTAAAAGAAAAGACAAACTGTTCAAACCACCGCGGTTCTTGCGGTCCACACTGTTGAAACTTTCAAAGAACAACACTGTACTGGCTATACTGATTGTATGTGGTCACCACAGTGGCGCTAGCAAAGCGCTTGCTTTGATCACTTATTTAAAAAAATACAAATAAATATATTGGCGCACAATTTATACAATTTTAAACAATAAAAAAATACTTTATTTTAGTTTGTAACAGGTAGCCCCAGAGCTTATGAGGTGGTCGATAAACGCGATAAATGATTTCTTTGCTGACCTGTGCCATATCAGCATAAAACGTCCGTATCGCACGTGTCACTTGATTTCATTAGATTAATGCACAAACAATCAGAACCAACCATTTCGCCAGTGCAAGATATGCTACCTGGCCAAGGCTAACCCAGGGGCGCTCTAGATGGCGCAAAATACAACACCATAACAGGAGTTTACGGAACTTCCATTGCTCTAGCCTTGCATCTGTTATTTTTTTTAGAAATGGCGGCGCGCAGTGTGGAGTGGGTTCGGTCGCACGTTTTGTCGCGAACATCGCAAGTTTTGGGCGTAGGAGCTGACTGCCTTTCTATCCGCTGGCTGCGCACTCAAAGGGGAAGGTATGGTTATGGTTTTATGCTCTTCGCTTGGTTCAAATGCTAGGCTTTCTTATTGAGAGACCTCGGACTCCCGAAGTGCGACAGATACACATGGGGAATCCTCGTTAAATAAATGCTTGGCTTATTTTCTCACGGACTCTCACTAAAGCTCGGCGTTTTTTTAGTGCACTCGGTAAATGGCGCGCAGTCCGAAAAAGTTTTCATTCGAAGTTTGTTCGTGTGGACCCAATGGGGACCGCCAGGATCTCTGAGGTTCCATTTTCGTTGTCACAAAAATTCGTGTCACATGTACAGGGTGCGGCCGTAAGGACCAACACATTGCAATTGTAATTGTAATTTTTTTTGCACAAGAGATAGGTGCGTCCACGGCGATATGCGAGCCTCGTCAGAGAGATTACAACCGTTACGCATGTGCGCCTGCTAGCCGGCCGCTGTGTACAGTGGTAAGGAAAGGGGAGAGGAGAGGAGATTGACAGGGAGAAGAAATACAAGATCACCAAAAATATGGTGTTTCAAAGTCGGAGCTCATGAGGTGCCCGACGCCACTTGACGGGAGAAGGGCCCGTATAGTTCCCGAGACTCCTTGTTTGAGATCGGTAGAGAACTTCCAGTGCCTAGGAGAATAGTTGTTAAGTCTTTGATGACTGCAGAAAGCAGAGATTCACTGTGCCGAGTGTTTCTGCCACAAAGAGGCTCTGGCTGCCTGGTTCTTTTGTTGACACTCACTGCGGAAGACAAGGGGGTTCCTGAAAGCAACCCGTCAAGAAGCCGACACTGCGCGTACCCATCCCCGAGGTGCCTATCTTCGAGGTGCCGCCAACCGAGGGCTTCCAGACGTGTGCCGTATGGACTGTCCGTCACACGGGACGATCGATGCCAGATGACACGCGTAGCACGGTGTCATTCACTGAGGTGCTGTTGGGCTGGAGACTAAATCGCAGAGCAGTAATCCTAGAGGGCAGTAGAAGTGCCATGTAAAGCACCCGCTAAGCTTCATGCCCCCACGGTTTAGTGATTCGCGATATGAAACCCAGTGTCCGTCTGGCCTTGGAGACGACACCCGCAACATGAGCATTAAAGTTAAGATTTTTAGATAGTGCGACGCCGAAAACGCTTATGGGATCCGAGACAGAAAGTGCAGAACCGGCTAAACTCTAGAGTGGTTTGTCGTTCCTTCTACGGCTGTTCGTGAAGCAGATCACGCTGCTCTTGGCTAAACCTATTTGAAGGCGCTGCGTTTGTGTCCACCTCTTGATTTACGATGAGTAGTATTGCAGGTTGTAGGAGTTGGCAGGCAACGAGATGGGTGCCACGACATACTGAACTAGAAGACATTTGTCGTTCCGAGGCATGTCGTTGATATACATCAGAAACGGGGTCGGTCCAAGTACCAAACCCTGGGGAATTCCCGACGTGACTATTGATGGTGCAGAATGCGAACCTCTGTAGACAACCTGCTGATTGCGACCGCGGAGAAATTTGTGAGCCTGACAAGAAGAGAGTCCTGGAAGCCAGTTTGGGCAAGCTTCCAAGCGACAAGTTCTATGTCAAGTGTGTCGAATGCGTTACTTAAGTCAAGTTGAATGAGGTCCGTAGAAATGCGGCCGGCCGTCCACATTTGCGGCGGAAACCATGTTCAAAGTGGACAGATGGTCAGATGTCTCCAGGAATTCGAGGAGCTGGTTGTTGATAACGTGCTTAAATGTGCGATGAGGAGGCGGCCAGCACTTGGATGCAAGGGGCTTCTGCCTTTTGGCTGCTTTAGGCTCTTGGCTGTAGGGAAGTAAAGCCAATAGACTCCTTTGAGACACAATCGAGATAAGTGAAACAGGGTGATAATGCTTGGCCTCTATCACAGGTTTCCCTTTCCCCTTATGCAGAGGAGTGATCAGAACTCTGCACCACTCCTCTGGGATGACTCCTTTATCAAAAAGTCCCTGCAGCAGCCGGCAAGTGGTTGGCAGCATGTGCAAAGATAACGCCTTGAAGAATGGGGGTGTGATGCTGTCTGGTCCCATGCACCGGGAATCGTTGATATTGGAAAGTGCTGCGAGCAGCAACTCGGCGGTGAAAGGTTACTGAGGAGAGTTCAGGCTGACTGTGGTTGCTACTTGTGTCCGTGGTTGCTAGTTGCACAGTTGGGGATAGTTGGTTGCGGGACGGACGGCCCCGAAAGGGGAGTTTCCGATTGAATAAGTACTGTTTATAGACGAAAAGTGGTCCGCAAACAGTCTGGCAACATTCGCAGGAGAGTCGGCAACATGTCCGTTAAGCTTGAAGCAGGGTCGCTGAGATTTGAGCGTAGGCGGCTAGCGTAGGCCCAAAAATCTTTAGGGTCAGGTTTGGCCTTTGCTGCGATGTTGTTCACATACTTTTGAGGAGCACGGTAGATAACTGTCCTCGGAGCTCGATGGTTCCTTGCCAGGTGCAGCGCTTCCAAACATTGTGAACGGCGCGCTCTCCGGAAGAGTAGTCGCTCAAGACGTGCGGCTCTGATAATGTCGGAAGCAATCCAGGGTGAACACTTCTGTCTTTAGGGGCGTACGGATGTGGAGACACTTTGTTCCTGTATGGCAAAAAGAAAATGGCACCACAAATCCGAATTTGTCGACCAGTATGATTCTGACATAGTCATGCACCAGGGTGTCAGGTGTACAAGGTGAGCCATGTGACTTAAGTCCAGCTGGTTGAACTTCAACAGCGTCCAAGCTTAGTAGCCCGTCGTGGCAAGGAGACTGCGTAGCAAACTTCTACAGCCTTGTGGTCGCTGCCGTGGAGGTACTCGGACAAACTGACGAATTCTATCCGCGTCGTATCAAAGGCGAAAACCAGGTCGATGTAACACGCCTTGCAAAATTTGAATTTCGATCATACAGACCTGAAATTAGACACACAAACATAGTTTCGCATTAAGTTTTTTGTCTATTTTTGTCAAAGTCGGAAGTAACGAAATATTAAAGATGCAGCGAAAAAGGCGGCCGTGCATTTCCTATGCCTTATTCTCGACTCCAGCGGCGTATATGGGGGTCGCCACTATCAAGCAAATATGGTGGTCTAAAACAGGTTGTGCCATGTCATGTACCAACTCAACGCACAACACACGGGTTTCAGCAGGCAAGCATTAAACTCGAAAATGGTTTGCTACGGTTTTTATTCACTATGTTTTAAACATGCGGCGATGTGTCGGCGTAAGAGAGCTTCCTGAGGCTCAACCTCCTTTGGGAAAGCGACGGAAGGACTGCTGTGCTGATGAACGTTGATAAACGCACAATGTCTGGTTTGCATGGCAGCATGGGTTGCGTTCAGAGCGACCTGGAGCAACACGCTGATACAAATGTAACGACACAGTCACTGGGACAACTGTTTCATCGCGATAGCCGCAGACAACGTTCAATCACAGAAGCCACAAGGGATGAGCAAAAATCATGAAAGAACCTGTTTCGTCCAGTTCAGTGTTTCTCCACTAGTGCTGTCCATTTTGCTGGAGTCGCAAATATTGGGTGTTTGTCATCTGCACAATGATTTGTGAGCTTGCTCCGTGATGGTCGTTGTTGATATATTTCGTTAAAAGTAATAATTATTGCGATTATCTTTCTCGTCGCCAGCCTCTACTATATGCTCTTAGCATTTGCATCCAGCAAGTCACCTAGGAGCGAGCTCATAAACCAGTTTGCAGACGATACACAAGCTGGACAAGGACATAGAAAATACACGGCATCTGATTTTGCTTCATTTTTAATATTTCACTACCTCCGAGCTGAGCTCTAAAAAACATAGACACTTCTATTTCACATCACTAACGACTGTACAGCGAGAAGTTAGTCTATCCCAATGAGCATCTGGTGTTTTTCGCTGTAGACAAGAAATTTAGCCATTGCAGTACCAGTGCTAGCCTGGGGTCTTTAACGCGCACCATGCAGTAGTGATGCACGACCGCACTCTGGTACGGTGCTCGTCTAAAACTCTAAATTGAAACGCGCAGGGGTGGGGATCAAATTCAGGACTCTTGGGTTCCGCATTGAGAGCTTTAGCTTCATGTGCGCAATGCATTCGGCCACCATAAATCAACCATCGCCTGGATATGAAAACGTAGCCTTCACAGTAGAACATCAGTGTAACGTGGGAACAGTGGCCTATCTCACCTCTTCTCTTTGCTTTAGAAGAACTAAAGCAAAGCTCGGAAGCAATATCATCAATAACACAGTAGCAGCCACTAAATCTAGGCTTGCTTTGAACTTTGGCTGGTCTCTGGGTTCCTCCATTCTAAAGGACTGTTGGCAGGCCATTAATAACGGTTGGCAAACTATAGATTACAGCAGCCTTGCTGCTTTGGAGTGATCGGCCTGACTATTGTGATCCACAGTTCGCTTTAAATATGGAGGATTTTAAGTATGGTCCAACTCTGCCTCTTTAACGTAAACATTTCGGCAGAGGTCTGCCTGGTTGGGGAAAAACTTGGAAAATTGAATAAAATCACCAACCAAATCCTATAAGGAGGTCCCGGCATTTCAAAACCGGCTTGGTATCTTTTCTTCAGGCC
>JAZHYW010000436.1:0-10071 GCA_037355805.1 Ixodes ricinus
GTTAATATCCAGATGATCATGAGCGATCTTGCGCAAAAAGGGTAGTAAAGTCTCATTCCTTTATGTTTTCACATTATACCTGCGTCAGCGAGCACGAAGAGCCCGAAGTCGTCGGAAAGCAGCCGCATTTCACGGCTACCGCGCACCGAACAAACTCGCCTCCGCCGAGCTCTGGGCGCTGCCATCTTACCGATGACGTCACTACTCTTGTCAGGTGACGTGACGAGGGGTCACTTTTGCGTACAAACATGGCGGCAACCGGGGGCGCCACTTCCGAACTTCCGGTTTATCACTCTAAGCCCCTCTACCTCATTGGGCATTCGTTTTGTTTGTCCAGCGGCTCCGTCGAAGGTACCGACGCCGCCGACGACGCACGTACGTACCTTTGCACGTTTACCTTTGCACGCTTGGAGACTGTTTACATGTGTATAAAAGACATCGAACGAAAACAGACGCGTCCTGTGTGCTCTGAATTCGGCGGAAAGGAGCGCGGCTCGCTGGGCTCGTCTCTCGCCTGCTCTCGGTTGCTGGCCGCCATGTTCCATAAGCTACACGCCGAACTGTGTTTTGCGGAAGGCAGACACGGTGCATCGTGTTAAGTTTACACGGCACCTCATGTGTAGACGAATAACACACATGCCTGCGTGTAAAACGAACACGTTTCGACGTGTCCGCTATGGGACAACGGTTTACGCGTCTGAGCGTGTTATTTTTGCTAACAGTGTAGCCGACCTGAGCGTTTGCGAAAACCTATTCTCCTATCAGCGTAAAATTTGAGGATTAAAATAAGAACACCGACTTTACATAACAAGAAAAACAACTTCATTAAACGTTTCGCCTCCCATGCGGGAGGCATCATCAGTACATACACAGGAATGAGAGAGCTTCGGTCAACGCAGTCCTATTTATCGGGAAGGTCCATATAAGCTTCCGGGAGGGGGCCACGGTTCTTGTTGCACGCCGTCTTATCTCCGCGGATGAACCATGACTCAAGTAGTTTGCGTGGGCCCCACCTATCCTCCTTCGCCAAGGTCGTCGCGGCTGTGAAGTCAAAGGTGTGTCCTGTGGTCCACGCGTGGTCGACCAGCTCCGTCTTGAGACGGGTGGCGTTCGTGGAATACTTGACGTCACGTTGGTGTTCTTTCATCCTGGTTATCTTCTTGCGTCCGGTCTCCCCAATGTACGAAGAGCCGCAGTCCTGGCAGGGGATCTTGTACACAATGCCTTTCTCCGTATCCGCAGGGGTGGGGTCCTTTGGCTTAGACACAATGCTTGCTATAGTTCGGTACGGTTTATACACAGTTCGAATACCTACAGGTTTTAGGGCGCGGCTTAGCGACTCAGACACTCCCCTGACGTAGGGAATGCACAAGACATTACGTTCTTTGTCGGCTGGATTGGAGTGCGTTTTTCGTTTCGTCTGGTTGATTACCTCATCTACAAAGCGCCCGGGGTAGTTTCGCTTTTGCAGAGACTCTTGTACACGTGCGAGCTCATTAGCGCAATAGGTCGCGTTAGAGGGTACAGTGTTTGACCTGTGAACAAAAGTTCGTACAACAGACTTCTTATGCTGTACAGGGTGGTGCGAAAGAAAATCTAGAAAATTACCACTGTCACATGGTTTACGATACACCTTGGTTTCCATCCTGTTGTTCGGCTCGTCAGTTCTGATCACACACACATCTAAGAAGGACAACATGTTATTTTGTTCAGGCTCGTAGGTAAACTTAATCGCGGGGTGGACGCTGTTTAAGCATTGGTGAAAATCATCAACAAAATTCTTGTCTAGGATAACGAAAGTGTCATCAACATACCTACGATAAAACTTGACAGGAAATACAATCTCACCGAACACTTTCTCTTCGATATACTCCATTACAAGGTTAGCGGCAGTGACAGAGACAGGGCTTCCCATTGGACAGCCATTCACTTGATGGTACACCTCTCCACGGAAGGCAAAGAAACATTGGTTTAGACAAAAACGCAAAAGCAAAATGATATCATCTACATGCAGAGACGTGCGAGTAGAGAGCGTTCGGTCATCAAGTAAGCGTTGTCGGGCGACATCAACTGCAAGATCGTTGGGAACATTTGTGAAAAGGGAAACAACGTCAAACGAAATCATGCTTTCGTGGGGAAGAAGAGTTTGAGCGCGAATCAATTGTACAAACTCTTGGGAATTTTTTACACCAAAGTTATTGTTCCCTGTCAGGGGTGTTAGCAATTCTACCAGATACTTCGACAAATCGTACGTGGGGGAGCCAATAAAAGATACAATGGGACGAAGGGGGCATTCCGGCTTATGTACCTTTGGGAGACCGTAAAGTTTAGGCGTGCTACCATCGGAGGAAAAAAGGCGACGGTACAACTGGTCACTAAGCCTACCTTTCTTACGGAGTTCTTTGAGATGATCAACTAGCGATCGCTCAGTTTTTGCAGTTGGGTCGCGGGGCAATTTAACAAAGTGGTCGGTATCGTTAATGATCGCGTACATTTTTTCGTCGTAGTCGGTCTTGTCGAGGATCACCGTTCCGCCACCTTTATCGGCACGCACAATGATGATTGATTCATCCGATCTCAGTTCCTGTAGCGCCTTGCGTTCATGATGGGCAAGGTTAGGCTGAGGTGGCTTGGCATTGTTCAAAATCGAGAGCACGCGACTACGGGCAAGGTTCACGCCAGTCACGTTGTTTATATGTCGTAGTTTTTCTTCGATTTCGACTATGAAGTCACGTTTGGGAACGTAGCGGGGGCCATAGCAAAGTTAAGGCCCTTGGCCAAGAGACTCACGTGGTGGTCCGACAGCTGTTTTGATGAGTAGTTGAAGATAGTAGTTCTCTCGTTTCGTGGAGCAGGTTCCTCGGGTTGAAGTCGGGCGAGCTTCTTGCTGTGTATTTCTGAATACTTGCTTCTTTCCATGTCTTCTGCTTGTTTCCTTGCGATGAATATGCTGCGTAGGTCGTCGTATTGTAGTACATGCCGAAGATTCCGTTCTGCCGATGCTTGTCGTTTTCTGGCGTAGGTAATCCGTTGTTTGTTGTCTTGGATGCGAGCTTTTATGCAGTTTCGGCTGAAGTCGCGGGCCAACTTGCGTCCATAGGGGGTGTGCACGAGAGGCTTGCAGCGTAGGCCATGAGGAATGAGGCCCCGGTGGAGGCACTGGCGGTTGAAGTCTTGGTGGCATTCCAGGCGAATGATAGATGTTGACTGGTTGACGTAATCTCTCACGTTGCTGAGTGCGACGGAACCGTAAAGGTTTCGGATAAATGCAAAAATAGTCCAAAAGCCGGGAGATGTCATGATTAAAACATCTATCATTCGCCTGGAATGCCACCAAGACTTCAACCGCCAGTGCCTCCACCGGGGCCTCATTCCTCATGGCCTACGCTGCAAGCCTCTCGTGCACACCCCCTATGGACGCAAGTTGGCCCGCGACTTCAGCCGAAACTGCATAAAAGCTCGCATCCAAGACAACAAACAACGGATTACCTACGCCAGAAAACGACAAGCATCGGCAGAACGGAATCTTCGGCATGTACTACAATACGACGACCTACGCAGCATATTCATCGCAAGAAAACAAGCAGAAGACATGGAAAGAAGCAAGTATTCAGAAATACACAGCAAGAAGCTCGCCCGACTTCAACCCGAGGAACCTGCTCCACGAAACGAGAGAACTACTATCTTCAACTACTCATCAAAACAGCTGTCGGACCACCACGTGAGTCTCTTGGCCAAGGGCCTTAACTTTGCTATGGCCCCCCGCTACGTTCCCAAACGTGACTTCATAGTCGAAATCGAAGAAAAACTACGACATATAAACAACGTGACTGGCGTGAACCTTGCCCGTAGTCGCGTGCTCTCGATTTTGAACAATGCCAAGCCACCTCAGCCTAACCTTGCCCATCATGAACGCAAGGCGCTACAGGAACTGAGATCGGATGAATCAATCATCATTGTGCGTGCCGATAAAGGTGGCGGAACGGTGATCCTCGACAAGACCGACTACGACGAAAAATGTACGCGATCATTAACGATACCGACCACTTTGTTAAATTGCCCCGCGACCCAACTGCAAAAACTGAGCGATCGCTGGTTGATCATCTCAAAGAACTCCGTAAGAAAGGTAGGCTTAGTGACCAGTTGTACCGTCGCCTTTTTTCCTCCGATGGTAGCACGCCTAAACTTTACGGTCTCCCAAAGGTACATAAGCCGGAATGCCCCCTTCGTCCCATTGTATCTTTTATTGGCTCCCCCACGTACGATTTGTCGAAGTATCTGGTAGAATTGCTAACACCCCTGACAGGGAACAATAACTTTGGTGTAAAAAATTCCCAAGAGTTTGTACAATTGATTCGCGCTCAAACTCTTCTTCCCCACGAAAGCATGATTTCGTTTGACGTTGTTTCCCTTTTCACAAATGTTCCCAACGATCTTGCAGTTGATGTCGCCCGACAACGCTTACTTGATGACCGAACGCTCTCTACTCGCACGTCTCTGCATGTAGATGATATCATTTTGCTTTTGCGTTTTTGTCTAAACCAATGTTTCTTTGCCTTCCGTGGAGAGGTGTACCATCAAGTGAATGGCTGTCCAATGGGAACCCTATTGAAAAATTTTGCAAACTGGGCCAGTTCAAACAGGCTTATTGCCACTGGTTAAATTGGTTGAACTGGACAAACTGAAACTGTGCATACTGGTCTTACTGTGAAACTGTGCATACAGGTCATACTGTGAAAATGTGTATACTGGTAATACTGTACAACTGCGTATACTGGTCCACTCCATGCAGTTAAACCAGTTTAATTGGTAATATTGACAACACAGGTGGTAAACGGATAAAATTTAATTTATTTCCACAAGAAAAAAATACACATAATTCAGACCGCAAAAATAAACATAAAAACATATTGACAATTAAAAAAAGATTGTCATGATATCATTCATTAGTCCCAGCCGGTCGGCGAGATTTTTCACATCTGTTGGTGTGTCCGGGTTCCGGTGGTGGATAACATAGTACCTCAAGGCATCTGAAATAAGAATAAACATCAGTAATTAGAGCCATGGCAGATTTATTTGCACCCGTCTGTTCTAAAACGGTGTTCAACTAGTGCCACGAATAAAAAATATGCACTATAAACAGTACGAGAGGGAATAAGGAAGCGTGCGCCAACCGTACATGTGGTGCCACTCTAGCGGCAATTAAGTATAAACCGCATGTAAGCGATTTGGCGAGCGACGAAACAAGCGACGACGATCCGCTTCGCTGTCACTCGGTCACTCGCGCGACGACACAAACCGCATGAAAACGACGGCAGCAAGCGACCAAGGCGTTGAGCGACGATTTCTAGAAGAGTAATCCAAAAACCGAGCGACGCGACCACCTACCGTCGCTCGTCGCTGATTCTCGTCACTGTCACCGTCGTTCGCTTAATCACTTACATGCGGTTCAGCCTTTACGCAAAGCAACGCTCAGGGTGAAAAGGCAGGAAGGGGTAACAAGTTCCCCCTTCCTGCCTCCCCAGTCTGTCGTCCACTGTGCAACTCGCAACCACTGCGGTAGAATAGCTCTGAAGCTGCATGCACACTGGCGGTTCTATTACTAACATAGATGTTCCAAATCGGGTTGCTGAAACGTTCAGTTTCAGATGCACCTGATTATGAAAATGAATCCAAATGGTCGAGCCTGCTTACCTGGCTCGCTGGCGCGGAGACAGAGGCAGCCATTGCCCGCGGAGCGACTTCCGAACACGCCGTTCTGGGACGCAGCCATTTCGCCCGCGAGCGAGTGGAACTCAGGTGGAGGACGTCGTCAGCCACAGGAACCATCGGCAGAGTGCGGCACTCAAGGCTCCGGCAAACTATCTTATACAAACACAGCCTGAAGACAACTTGTAACCAACCCAAACAGAACCGCGGCACCAACAACAAAGACCCAACCTGCCCAACCGCTCAAGCGTCGCGCCAGATCCGTTTTTTTTTTTTTTCTGGCCTCCGGAGCTGCCGCCGACGCCAACTGGCGCTTCGAGCGGGCGCGAGGGCCGCGCTGATTGGCCCGCGCGCTCCCTGTCCTGGCACGTGAGCACCTCTCCCCTTTCAAGGCATCCGCGCTGGGCGTGGAGACACTGCATGATCTCCGGTCCCAGGGCACCGGCGCATTCCAGGCGCTTGACTCATACGCCACGCTCATAGGCGCACTGCCACATTTTCCCGCGCTTCTCCGCGCTTCTCCGACATCAGGTAGGAGGCTCCCTGCCTCGCCCTCGGGCACTTGCGCTGGAGCCTGGAAGCGGCTTTTAGTTGCAGGCCAGGGTGGATAAAGGCCGCGGTAAAAAGCGGAAAAAGTTATAAAGTCCAAGTGGGAACGATTGGCCGGCAGAGGGAAATTAACTTCTATGAGGCGATTGCATCACTGAATTCTTGACCTGTCATGCGTCAAAATATAGCTTTTATTTGGTCTACTAGTCTGTTATGCGACATCTGCATAGAGAAAATGTTCTGTAAAGGGCAGACATTTTCTCTGCTGTGGCAAGGTTCATTCTAGAAAAATATTTGCCTATAGAATTAATAAATCTTGTTCTGCCATTTTTCTTTTTGTTGTGGTTTGTGTGGAGTGTAAAAGCCCAAATCGCTTATGTAGAAAAAAAAATAGTCATTAATGCGGTTCTCCCGCTTGGGAGTTAAAATGAGAACCATTCAAACCAAATTGATCCAAATGAAAAAGGCCAATGGGATCGATTCCAATGGTTAATTATTTTAAACTGGACATACTGCTAACTTGACCTGCTCACCGAGCAGTTTCTTTAGTTCGGCTGGTATGACTTGTTTCGATACAGTAAGTCCAGTTTCATTGCCAGTTGTAGCTGTTTGACAGCCAGTTAGAACAGTTCGACTGTCAGTTCAAACTGTTTGGCTGCCAGCTTGAACATTAAGACACCAGTGTCACCAGTTCAAGCTACCAGTTTTGCCTGATTAGCGACCAGTTTGAACTGTACAAATAACAGTTTAGCCAATTCAGCTGCCAGCTTGGCCAGTTCACGTTCCAAGTTCGGCCAGTTTCGACAGTTTGATTTCCAATTTGCCCGGTACAATTCCACTACAACCAGTTAATTTCGGGTTTGGCCAGTTCATATCCAAACTGTTTTCAAATCGTTTTTTTCAATAGGGAAGCCCTGTCTCTGTCACTGCCGCTAACCCCGTAATGGAGTATATCGAAGAGAAAGTGTTCGATGAGATTGTATTTCCTGTCAAGTTTTATCGTAGGTATGTTGATGACACTTTCGTTATCCTAGACAAGAATTTTGTTGATGATTTTCACCAATGCTTAAACAGCGTCCACCCCGCGATTAAGTTTACCTACGAGCCTGAACAAAATAACATGTTGTCCTTCTTAGATGTGTGTGTGATCAGAACTGACGAGCCGAACAACAGGATGGAAACCAAGGTGTATCGTAAACCATGTGACAGTGGTAATTTTCTAGATTTTCTTTCGCACCACCCTGTACAGCATAAGAAGTCTGTTGTACGGACTTTTGTTCACAGGTCAAACACTGTGCCCTCTAACGCGACCTATTGCGCTAATGAGCTCGCACGTGTACAAGAGTCTCTGCAAAAGCGAAACTACCCCGGGCGCTTTGTAGATGAGGTAATCAACCAGACGAAACGAAAAACGCACTCCAATCCAGCCGACAAAGAACGTAATGTCTTGTGCATTCCGTACGTCAGGGGAGTGTCTGAGTCGCTAAGCCGCGCCCTAAAACCTGTAGGTATTCGAACTGTGTATAAACCGTACCGAACTATAGCAAGCATTGTGTCTAAGCCAAAGGACCCCACCCCTGCGGATACGGAGAAAGGCATTGTGTACAAGATCCCCTGCCAGGACTGCGGCTCTTCGTACATTGGGGAGACCGGACGCAAGAAGATAACCAGGATGAAAGAACACCAACGTGACGTCAAGTATTCCACGAACGCCACCCGTCTCAAGACGGAGCTGGTCGACCACGCGTGGACCACAGGACACACCTTTGACTTCACAGCCGCGACGACCTTGGCGAAGGAGGATAGGTGGGGCCCACGCAAACTACTTGAGTCATGGTTCATCCGCGGAGATAAGACGGCGTGCAACAAGAACCGTGGCCCCCTCCCGGAAGCTTATATGGACCTTCCCGATAAATAGGACTGCGTTGACCGAAGCTCTCTCATTCCTGTGTATGTACTGATGATGCCTCCCGCATGGGAGGCGAAACGTTTAATGAAGTTGTTTTTCTTGTTATGTGAAGTCGGTGTTCTTATTTTAATCATGACATCTCCCGGCTTTTGGACTATTTTTGTAAAATTTGAGTGGGCGATATATGATGACACGAGGAAGACATCATAGTAATTTTTGTGCAGTAGTGAGGTATAATTTATTGTGTTTCCTTACACGTTCATGCGAAAACGCTCGGGCTCAACTTTGATACTTTTGTGAGGATGCGGCTTGCTTTTCGCCCAATGAAGTAACAAGGAACGGTCGTTTGGAAACAAAATACGTGTAAGCTGTAGCGTCACAAGGGGGGGGGGGGCGGACCGCCCCGGGTGCAGCGCTCAGAGGGGTGTCGCGGCGGGCCACGAGAGCGCGGGGGGGGGGGGGAGGGGGAGGGGGTCGCGGCGGGGGTGGCGGGCTACCGCCCCGGGTGCCGCTGACCCTCGTGACGCCACTGCGTGTAAGGCTCAAGGTGACCAAATTTCAGTTGTTTGTAGTTCACTGGTACTAGACGGGATATTTGAAATTAAGCTCAAAGATGCACTCGTGGGTGAGGTGACTAAGCCACGTCTTACTACGTTTGCACACGCACGCACAATATCCGGTGTTTCGGGAACCAAGGAAATCGCCCCAGTTTTCGTTTTGTATCGTTCGAGAATGACCCTAGTAGCACACTTCGTCCTGTGAACGTCTTTAGGATGTCCTAACGTCCCAGGGATGTCCTGTGGACGCTCACAGGACATCTGTGCTGCTTCGGGAATGTATTGTACATTCGTGCAAAGTCAGATAATCGAAAACGCAAGCGTCGCATTCGGTCACGGCGTGATAGCATGAAAGGAAGCTGCTCAATCGAAACCGAAACTGAGTGGCCAACTAGTTCCCAGAGTGCACTTCGTCGAAACGTCGTGTATTCCTTCCTGTTCACGTTTTTTTTCTGTTTTTGTTTTTTTCTTCAGAGTAGGACAGTAGCACGTTTATATATTTGCGACTTCGTGTTTCGAATAGAACAGACCTCACCCAGCATCCAGCCAGCTGTTGATAGACTTTGCTAGAAAGCCGATCCAGCATCCAATCCAAAGCCGGAAAAGGTAAGCAAACAAGAATGGCGAGCGCGACAACGTCGTCGGCGTGGTTGGCGGCATGGTTCAGGTACGGTGGCTACAGGGTTAAAAAATTGTATGTGACCGTGGTGGCGAGTGAAAGCGCTGCATGTAGATCTATGCGGGGCAGAAATCGCTCAAAGTTACCGCCCGTGCTTTGATTTTGATGTTCATCTTCTGTCGGTTTGGTCGTACCTAGGCCTAGTGAACCAACTTCCGCTCAACAACGCCGGTGGTGTTGACGGCCCTTCGCCGTATTCCCACGATCGTTTCGTCGGCATGTCCTGCGGGACGGAGTAGCCGTCAAGTAAGAGAAAGTGCGAGCAGCAGGAAAGGGATGCGGTCGCGGATTATTTCATAGTGGCGAGCGACGGCACTTTTCTACCGTTTACGTTCGCGCACGTTTTTGCATCGGCTTTTGCCCGTTCGTGGTGTAGATGCCCTTTGCCTTTCGTTGCATCGCGCCGTTTCCACGCTTCGAGCGCACCTTCGAGTGCGGACGAGTGTCGCGCCGCGAGCCGGGCGACACGGCGATCGGTCGGCGGTGGCCTCCGTGTGGTGTTGTAAGCGTTGAAGTGAAATTAGGGGAGGGGGGAGGGGGGGGGGGGGATAGAGTCAATCGTGTACGCGCGCTAGGCGCATTTGTCACGTGACTCTTGGGGTAGGGTGAGGGGAGAAAAGTGAGGGTGAGTGGGGGAAGAGATAGAAATAGAAGAAGGAGTCGGGCGG
>JAZHYW010000437.1:0-30036 GCA_037355805.1 Ixodes ricinus
CGGGTTCACGGATTTTGGTTCAGCTCCGGTTCAGTTCCGGGGAGCGAAAAATAACGGTTCGAACCGGTTTGAACCGGTTCGAACCGGTTTGAACCGCTAAACTGAGAATATATTTTCCGCGTTCGTTTGGCAATAGGCACTTTTTCAAGAGTGGAACGAGTAACTATATAGCTTTTAATCATTTGTTGAGTCCACTTTTTCTTTTTTTCAGGTACCAAAACTAAATTGCGTTGTTTAGTTTCGATGAAACAGTACATGAAAAGCTAGATTGACATATATGACTCAACATCTATTTCTTTTTACCTCAGTCGCACATATTTTGCCTGAATCTAAAGGTTATCAGTATGGTGGGTCGTCTAAAATGCGCGTGATTAGTAAACCTTTGCGTTGCAATATTAAAAGTCAAGTCCTACTGTGCTCTTGTCCTGAGAAATTAGTTTGTGAATACAATCATGAAATGGGCACGTTCTCGCCATATATATTCTGAAATCTAGATTATAAAATACGTTTCACAATATATATGATGACGATGCAACTGAGCCTAAAACAATAATATATTCAAAATGTCAGGAGAGTTTTAGGACAAACCCTTTCAGTCTACCCTTTATAGAAACTCTGAGCGGCAAGCACAACGCTTGCTTTCCTGACCAATATTGTTTAAAATCAGCGCCGTGATGCAGGCGAATAATAATGCAGAAAAGAGTGACCTTCGTATTCAGTTCGGATATGACCTAAAATAGAGCGCATTGAAGTGCACCTTTTCGACATAGCTTGGCGTTTGATGTTTGTTCTTGACAAGATGCCGGTCAATTTAATTTGCAAATAAGCATCACCCTTGCTAATTGGTGATTTGTTGTTAAATACAAAGAAGTGGTATTTCATAGTCTACTCGACATTACAGCTACTTAATTGGTCACTTTCTGACGGTCTGCGTGCGCAATCGTCATAGTTCTGCCACGCGCCGCTGTGTATGTACTTTGTTTTCATCCAGCCCACAGACACATGAAATTGTTGTTCATCAAATAAAAGAAACAACAAACTTCTATATGTTTGAGAAGTTGAATATGCGTCAGGAACACAAGTTATTTAAATCAGCTTCAAAATGAAAGAAAAATGCATAAGTTTTTCTCAAATCACTTATACACATGCTCTCGAGGATAAAAACGCCGGAAGAAATTTGCAGAGCATGTTTCAGATAATTTGTAGGTGCATTAACTTATGGTATATATCTTTATGGTGATAGGCCGTTTATTTATGTTGTCAAGCCTTCAGGTAGTAAGAAAATTTTTGTTATTGTCATCAATAAATTTTACTGTATGAAGTTCACATACTCCCTTCAGACCGACACGGGAGGACGATACTCGAAAATACGCCATCTGTTAAGTCTGCGGAACATGCTTATTTGTTCGCTGTTTGGCAGTGTGAAACACCAGGTCGCGGGGTTTGCCAAAAAGAACTGTGTGCTCACGTTATAGATTAAGGCAAATGCACGAAGTGTGCAGAGAGAGAGATAATAAATTATATTCTTCTAAATAACGCCATACACGACGCCTTACTGCAAAAAAGAACTATATGGGGATGCATGTTTTAAACGTAAACACGTTTGACGGAACTCCGTCTGGTCGGGTCAAAAAGTTGAGAAATACAGACCTACACAAACCAAGTCCTAAACATATAGTGGCCCGACGTTTCAATAGGTCGGGCTCAATAGGTCGACAGACACTTAACCGTCGGCGTTTGTCAACGGACTAGGGCACTTGAAGAAGAAAAAGTGAGTGAAGCAAACGACACATCGTAGATAGAAAAAAAGCTGCTGCTCTCCACATTGAAATAATCACCCCTGATAAAAAAAAATCGGTTTTGAAATTGAGGGTAAAAGCGCTAAAACAACGGACAAGTAAAAGGAACGAACAACACAGAGCGCTCTGTGTTGTTCGTTCCTTTTACTTGTCCGTTGTTTTTAGCGCTTTTACCCTCAAACACATGGATCACCAACTAGCCCAAGTGCATACCCTTCTACAGTTTTGAAACCTCGGACTTTTTACTGTTCAGGACTTGGTTGGTTATGGTGCGTATTTTTCTAGTAGAGATGCGTGTAATGATGTTCCTAATTACCTATAAATATCGCAAAGAACAGACAATATATTTCTAATTTAAATCACATCAGGACATCGGATTGCACGAGCTCGAAACTTCGCAGAATACTGTCTTGGGAGGCTAAAGTGACATTTGGTTTTACGGGCACTTGTTTTGTGGCCTGATTTTACAACTCCGTGCTTTATCAGTCATGCGCGCTTTAACATTTTATGAGGCTGCAGCATATCATCGCGATACTGTTATATATACTGCACAACTTTACAATTTGGACACCCCCTTTTTCTATACTTTGTTTCAGCTTAAAGGGGCATTGCAAAGGGACAAAGAAAACCAAATGCTGCTTTGAACGGCGTGCCTATCAGTGTCAAACATGAGCGTTCAGTGACGACATTGGTCTAGAACGTCGGATAATGATGACATAGAATTCTAGAGGTAGAACTGGCTAAATAGGCGCAAAGTACCCCTTCTGATCCTTTCAAGCACGTGACTCTCACTCATATATTTGCTTGGAACACCCGTAAATTGGTGGGGCGCTCACATCTTCATAACTGGGAGTTAATTTCCAACACTTAGGAAGATCGCGCATGGTTGTTTCAAGCTCTTGTCGTTTAGGTTCTCTATTGGCTCAGACCAATAACGTCATCAACAAAAGAAAATGCTCTCAAAATTCGGAACCCCTTTCAGCTATTATGTTCGAAATACGCCAAATTTCTTGTTTATTTTATGTTTAATGTGTTGCTAGAGTCCCAGCCACTAATTCGAGCGAAAGCAATGCAAATAAAAAAGAATGGCCAGAAACGCTTTGCATGGCCCCTTCAAGTCCAGATGCAGCCTATGCTACAAACAAACACTAAGATTTTGGCTAGGTACAAAGATAAAGTGTCGCGAGAATTACACGAGGCATATGAAATTAGGACCAGGGAGAAGAAATGTATAAGTGACACGTCCCTATCTTTATCTACAAATGAGTTTGAATTTTTGAAACGCGGGCTGACCAGATAGGGTAAACAGGGTTTTTGTGGCTATATAACGTGTGAAGTAAACTGCAGTTGAGAGTGCACCTTGTCCTGTTTCCCTTCGTCTGTGTCCCTGTATTTTTTCTGCGCTTTTTGTTTGCAATGAACCAACTGGCCCAAATCTCTACTTTACTATGCTACAAGCACGAGCCTTTGGTCCCGACCACTTGCACTGCAGGAGCGCGCGTGCTTGGACGCTAAAAGCCCAGAGCTCGCTTTTTTAGTTTCTGATACGCTCACACTTAAAGTGAAAAGGAGTATTGTGTTGAGAACATAACATTATAACAGAAAACTGAACTGTTTAACATGGTTTGCACGTCACATCATCGCACTATATGCGAGTGGTCAGAGATTTCTTTTTGCTGAGAAAATCAAATCCTGAGGTGCAAAATGCACACTGCAGAAGGTTTGCGCTCAGTGCAGCCAATGTATTCAGAAACAAAAATTATTCTTGCTTGGTGTAGCGTCGTGAGGAACGGCGCGAGCGTCTGGCACCCCGAAAACGCGCTTTCTGGCAGGGGTGATTTCGCAAACGAGGTAGTTTTGCAGGATCACGCTGTCTGCTCTGTGCCGAAGATGCGGAGCAGAGGAACCTTTACAACACAGAGAACTTTTTAACCTCCCCCCTTCTTTTTTTTTTTTTCATTTGACAATGCTCCTCAACAGAATACTTTTTTATTTCTGGGGGACTCCTTTCTTTGTTTGGGGGTGCCAATTCGACAATTATATTACTTTCATTTGTTTTGCAGTAATTCTTCATTTCTTTTATTTTTGCATCCAAAAACTGTGAAGTTTAAACAAAACTGCGAGAATTTGAGAGGCTGCCGACTTTCGGCTGTCCGTCAAAGGCCACTAGAATCTCTTTTCAGGTATCCCTGCCGTACAAACTTGTAGTTCTATTTATCGTCAGATTAATAAGCCATATTCAGTCTTTTCAATGCTTCTATTCTCGGGGACAACTTTCTCAGACAGTTCAGCAACAACGAAAACATGTTTGAGTGCCTCAATGATGTGTACATGCAAAATAGTTCATGCAACAATTTTTGCACTTTCAGTAAATACCGCTAGGAGGTAATCCCTGACGTTGATAGCTTGCAAAAACACCCATTAATTTTCCTCTCTGCTCAATGACAGACGCAGAAAAAATAAAGGAAAGAAACAGCTTTCCCATCCTCAGTTCGCTAATTAGAACAGGCGGCAATGTGATCTGACGCTAACTGTATGCCGCCAGTGTTCACCATAGTCATGCGCTGGGGCTGGCAAAGAATAAAGCATGGGTTGAGATTTAGGCTTTATTAGAGTTCGGCTATTCTCATATTTGATTGAACACATTGCTTTTTTACACCCGCGACTGTAGCGTCGACTGTAGCGCCGCCTGGTTTGGCCCGAGATAGCACACGCCACACGGCCTTCCTATACTTGAGTCAGAGCGCAGTCAAAGGCTGAAAGACACGCAAATACATACACACAGGCTAAAGCGCACTGTCACGGTCTACCAGCCTCGGAGGATGTGCTCAAAGAAAGACAATGAAAGCCGTGACGTTGCACAGTCGGCGTTATTTGATTGGCGACATGAGATCATAGCATGCACTGCACTCCGACAGCAAAGGCATTCCTTCTCCCTCCTCCTCTGACGTGCACACCTTTTATCTTTATGTTTTGCTTTTTACACCCGCGCGTCGACGGTAGCGCCGCCTGGTTTGGCCCAAGATAGCAGGCGTCATTCTTCAAAGGATGTCGCTACTTTTCTGTATAAATGGGCCTTAGTGATGGCATATGACGTCACAGTGTCAACAACGCTAAAACATCTATATTCCGTTGCAACTCAAGAAGGTAGGGCGGGGGAAAAGAAGGCCGGGGAGGAAGAAGCAGACGGAACGTTGGAGAAGAGAGGGGGAAATTGACGTTCTGAATTTAACTCGACTTGGACGCGGTGAGTAATCTACGCCACGGGGCCACGTGACGTGACATTATTTGACAGCATGTCTTGAAACCGTGACGTCACGTGACAGACGATTAATCGTAGTGCCAATACAAAAGCGCCACGAAAACCCACAATTTCTTATACATTGCAATTCGGTTTATGACAATTTTATCACTACATAGAAATGCAGCTGCCAATTTTTACTTCTCCAACACTCATTTTGTAATATAAAAAAATTACCGTGAACCGTTTTGAACCGGTTACCGTTATATTTTTTCCGGTTCAGTTCCGGTTCAGTTCCAAGATGGCGGCGAAGATTTCGGTTCGGTTCAGTTCCGGTTCGGCAAAAAATAACGGTTCTGTTCCGGTTTTCGGTTCGGTTCGGTCTCCGGTCTCGACACCCTGGAACAGGATGCACTTCCACCCACTTGGAAAAAGCGTCTACCATAACTAGGAAGTAGTGGCCCATGAATGGGCCCCCAAAGTCGACATGGAGCCTGGACCATGGCTTCTCAGGAAAAGGCCAAGGCGTGATGGGTACGCCACGTGGAGACTTGTGATAAGCTTGACAGACATTGCAGTCTCTCACTTGATTTGCGATAGCATTATCGATGCCAGGCCACCAGACATGGCATCTGGCAATCATCTTGGTTTTTTCTACTCCAGGGTGCCCAGCATGAAGAAGTTGAAGCACTTGGGGCTGTAGGAGCGTAGGCACTACTACACGAGATCCCCACAACAGGCAACCTTCGTGTAGGCTGAGTTCGTTGTACCTGGCAGAGAAAGGACCCCAGTCTCCACCGGCAGGAAAAGGTGTTCCAGTGAGCACAGCCTGCACAACCTGCGAGAGCAGAGGATCTCTCCTTGTCATTCGAGCGACTGCAGCTGGAGATAATACATCAGGGTAGGACTGCTCCAGCATGAACACGTCGGCTGGCGTGCTATCGGGGGCGCTGTTCGTCGGAAGAGGCAGTCTGCTGAGACCGTCGGCGTTCCCCAACAGCCTTCCAGGTCTGTAGATGAGTTTAAACTGGTAACATGAAAGGGTCAAAGCCCACCTTGTAACTCGGGGAGAGGCTTGGCTTGGCACGCCTCGATCGGAGTTCAGCAGTCCGAGTAAAGGCTTGTGGTCGGTCACCGCAGTGAATGGTCTTCCCCACAGGTATTGGTGAAACTTGCTTACGCCGAAAACCAAAGCAAGAGCTTCTCTGTCAACTTGACTGTAATTTTGTTCAGCCGGAAGGTAAACGCCGTGACGCAAATGCCACTGGTCGCTCTCTCCCATCACTCTCGATGTGCGCCAGCACAGCACCAACACCGTACGGTGAAGCGTCGCAGCTGAGTAGAAGCTCTTTTTTGGAGTCGTAATGCACCAGAACAGGTGCTCTTGTCAAGAGCCTTTTACTTTCACAAAAGGCTTGCTCTTGCTCCTTCTGCCACGTCCACCTCTTGCCCTCCATGAGCAGCAGGTGCAGGGGACGAAGCGTCGATGAAAGATTTGGCAAGAAACGTCTGTAAAAGTTAATCAGGCCAAGGTAACTTTGAAGTTCCTTCGCGTTACGAGGAGCAGGGGCGTTGACGATGGCATCCACCTTCTTTGGGTTTGGAGCCAGTCCGTGGTTGTTAATGACGTGGCCCAGGTACTCCACTTCAGGTGCAAAGAACTCGCATTTCTCCAGCTTCACCTTGAGATCGGCATCCTGAAGTCGCTGGAGAACGCTCTTGAGGTTCTTCAAGTGGTCCTGATCATCAACACCCGTGACAATGATGTCGTCAATGTAAACGGCTACGCTTGGTAAGCCTCGGAAAAGATTCTCCATTTCGCGCTGGAATATGGCTGGGGCCGAAGATACTCCGAACGGGAGCCTTGTGTACTGGAAAAGACCCATGTGGGTGTTGATTGTCACGAATTTACGACATTCTTGGTCCAGGGGAACTTGCTGATATGCATCCCGCAAATCCAGCTTCGTGAACTTGTCTCCCCTGAGAGCGCAGCCCACAGTTCTTCAACACGTGGAACAGGGTAGGTTTCCAAACGTGACACGGGATTCACTGTCACTTTAAAGTCTCCGCATATGCGCACCCTGCCATCCTTCTTTAAGACAGGAACAATGGGGGCTGCCCAGTCTCGAAGTTTTGACAGGCTCGATCACCCCCTCCCGTTGCAATCTCTGGAGTTCCTGGGTGACTCCATCGCGCAGTGCAAATGGAAGAGGTCGGGGCTTGCAGAACTTTGGTGGAGCATTTGCGGGCACTAGAATTTTCGCAGAAATTCCCTTGAATGTGCCTAAGCCTTCTTCGAAGACTCCAGAGAATTGACTTATAAGAGTCCCGACATCAGTGAGCTTGTTCACAGTTTCGAGTCCCTCGAAGCTCAGGCCCAGAGCGCGAAACCAGTTCCGGCCAAGCAACGTTGGTGAGGGTCCGGTGGTAATGAACAGTGGAAGAACTTCCTCATGACCTTTGTACTTAACATGAACGTTTGCTTTGCCTTTGACTTGCACAAGGTCTCCAGAAAATCCCCGCAAAAGAACGCTTGAAGGTTCGGGACTCACATTGGGACATGCAGCGTGAAACTTGTCTGCAGACATCACCGAGACGCTTGCTCCGGTGTCTAGCTCCATGGAAAGAGGTTTGCCGAAGACTTCAACGGAGATCAGAAAAGGTGGTACCGTGGACGATCCACTTAGGTGCCCCATGTCGTAAGTCGTCGCTTGCAAGAATTGACTTGAGTCTTCAGAAGTGTCAACGTCGTTGTGGACTGTGTTCATCTGAGCCGATGGCGTTGATCTTTGCTGACCTCGACGAGGCGTCCACGAAGCCTTTGATTTGGGCGGATTCCCGTTCTTCCTTGAGTTGCACACCGCCAACAGGTGACCTTTCTTCTGACAGTAATGGCACGTCGAATCAATGTGTCTGCATTGAGGTGCCAGGTGGCTTCTGTCTCCGCAGCGGTAACAGCTGGTATCTTGGGCTGGGTCTCCAACCTTGTGTGTAGACAGAATGCTTGCACCAGCTTGGCAGAGTTCGCCGGCATCCTTCTTCGCAGATTCCATTGCGAGCGCAGTTTGAACGGCAATTTCGAAGGTGAGGTCCGGCAGCTCGAGCAGCCGGGTCTGAATCGTAGCGTTGTTGATGCCACACACGATTCTGTCGCGTAGCATGTTTTCGAGTTCGGTTCCGTAATCACAATGCTCTGATAAGCATTTCAGCGCTGCAACGAAATCGCTGATCGACTCCGCTTCAGAACGTACCCGGGTGCTGAAGCGAAAACGCTGAACCACGGCTGAAGGTGTAGGAGCGTAATGCTTCCCGAGTACAGCCAGAATCTCGGTGAGTGACTTGTCCTGTGGAGTCAGGGGCTTCACCAGGTTCCGAAGTAAGGTGCACGTCCTTTGGCCGCAGCAGCTCAAGAAAATCGACTTCTTTTCGCGGCAGCGACGTCGTTGGCATTGAAAAATTCATAAAGTCGTTCCACGTAGGCAGGCCACTCATCGCCTTCCCCCTCGAAGGCTTCAATCCGGCCGAACGTTGGCATTCTTTTTCTTCTTCTTCCTCGTCGCCAATTGTTACGAGTGCGGAGCGCGAAGAAAAGACATCCGAACTGGATGACAGCTCACAACACACTGGTCTTTAATATCCCACGAAGAATCCATTGCCGTCCTTCCTACACCAGTTTAGAAGGCGGTGCAGGTGGCGCTAGTAGGCGCTTCCTCACTTGTAACCCGAAGCTGTCGGCTACGTTGTGCGGACAAGACTTCGTTAAGGCCGCGTTCAGGCAAGTTGTGGCTATCCCCCTCATAATAATCTTGGAGTGGTTAGAGTCATAAGGCAAAACACCTTTTTTCGCCCTAGGACAGTATGCCCAACATACATGCGACTGGAGAAGTGCCAACTTCAGATCTAAAAACTGCAAACCTCCCTCCACCGTGTTCTCACTTGTGAAACTCAAGCCCTAAGTGCTAGTTTTGAAAATCTCCAACATGTCTGACACAAACACCACCCTTTCTGACTCAAATTTTTTGCGGAACAGAACAAGGTAGTCGTCCACAAATCTGTAGATCTGGACGACTCCTGCCTCCAATCTATCCTTAATCTCCCTATCACACTTTGCTAAGTACAGATCATTTAACACTGGAGCCACACTCGCACCAATACACACACCTTGCTTCCGCACAAGCTGTACGTCTCTAAAAAGAATATATGTGGATTCCAAGTAGAAGCCCAGCAACTCTAGAAAACCTTCCATGGCAACCCCACATTGATATTGGAACTTGACCTCCCCAAACACCTCAATGGCCTCTCGAATAGCCACGAAGAGACCGTCATGTGGGATAGAATAAAAAGGTTTTCAACGTCAAATGATACCGCATCACAGGCACCAGGGTTAGAATATGTCAGAAAATCCACCACATTTTCTGAATTGTTCACCCTGAAAGGATCATCCAAGTGAAGCTGGGAAAGGTGACGCTGAAGGTACGATGACATCTGCATCTGCCACGACCCCCTCTGTGTCACAACAGCCCTAAACGGCGTGTCTACTTTATGAGTCTTTACTGTGAAAAAAACCCTTAGGTTAAGATCCTTAGCCCGTATGATCGACGCTTTTAAACTGTCCAGACTCAAGTTCTGGCGCAGTTCAACAGCCCTCTTTTTTATCCTCGCGAAGGAAACTTTCTTTGCTTCCTCAAAATTCTTGTCTATTGACTGCTTGCCCTTAAGTAAAAAATCCTTCTCAGTAACAAGGACAAACCCGCCCTCCTTGTCTGCTACCAGTAGCTGGAGATGTTCGTTCAAACAAAAAGACACAACCTTGCCAACTTTAGGCCCATTGGAGGACACGCCCCCTCTTTGTCGGGGAAGGGTATCGACTCCATCTAAAATGCATCTATCTCTCTTATCTTGATCCACTCTGTCTCCCACATCTCGCACCAGTGTCAAGAGTTCCTGAGGCTTGATGTTTGCTTTACCGGCAAACTTGGGTCCTTTCTCTAAAATCCTTACTATCTCTTCCGGAGCCTTAGCGTCACCAAGCAGCACCACCTCACACACGCCCCTCTTCATCCCGACGGGCCTCGGTAGCGATGCCAGCACCCGTTGTCATAAAAACTCCGTATTCCTTGCGGCTTGGCGTCTACACTCCCTAAACTTCCATTTTGCCAACCTCCCATCCCTGTAAACCGTGTGGCACCAAAGCTTCAGACCATCTTGAAGTAGTCTTACTTGCCTCCAGGTTTCTGCACGTAGAATCTTGGTAATCCTTTTCGCATGTCCGGTCGATGGCGGTATCTGGAAGAGGTTCAGGACTTCCGTTGGGTAGCACCCGTTCCTTATGGCGTACGCACAGTGTCTCGCCTTGACAGACGTAACAGCGATGGCATTGATGAAGTATATGTGTTGTTGATAACACGGAGAACAGTTAAAAGAGGCCCATGTAGAAGAAAGGTATTGCAGAAGGGTTTGGATTTGGGCGAGTTGGTTGATCATGTTTAGGGGTTAAAAGCGCTAAAAACGACGGAAGAGTAGGAGAGACACACACCACAGAGCGCTACTTGCAACTGGTTTAATGTTGGAAAAACACACGCACAGTCGCCGGCCATATGAGCTCCCCGGCCGAACGCCGACCGCATCAGCAAAATCCCTCACGCGGCGCTTCGAGCGTTGCCGCGTTTTGGGAGCTATTTGGACAAAACCATTTCGTTATCAAAGGGGTGCACGCATAGCATTTATCGGGATTCCAGCCTTTAGAAGTGTGAATCACAAAACCATGGCCGATTAGAATTGCCGTCTTAGGGTGTTGGCCCCAAGTGTTCGGAGATGATGTTATAACTGCTGATAAACTGGTGCTTGATTTAGGCGTAGATAAAGTAGCAATGTTCGATCGATGTTTACAAATGTAAAAACCCCAATGTTTGATATGATATTAGGCATGACAACAATGATCCCTCGGCAAGCGAGAAGTGGCCGACCGGGAATCCATCTGCAAAGTCATCGTGCAGAGAATTACCCTTGGCGAAGCAACACGCTACTGAACGCAGAACAATAGAGTCTCCTCGATAAAACGCGTTCCTGAAAAGTGCCTAATTCTTTATTCTTCTCCGACACAAATATTTTTTTGGTTATCTATAGATCCTTATAGATCAAAAAATTATTTCAAAATCGCTTGTCATTATCGAGTCTAGGTTTAAGAAAGATTGTAAGAAAGGGGGCTTGTGCGTAGGATTACTCTTCCGGTAGGAAGTATTTAAAATGGCAAACCGGTTTTGCAAATAAAAAAGTAGCATTTAACAAGTGAGAGATATTATGCAGTGAAGAATTTCGATAAGCCGTCTGCGTTTACCTACAGCCGGAAGCGGAATTGTAATCGGCCGTGCTTCAGATTCACGTTCCAGAACGCAGAATGCTATTAAACTTCCTGCGTCCACCCCTTTGATGACGGAATGGTTTGGTCCCAATAGCCCGGCTCCCAGAACGCGGCAACGCTCGACGCACCGCATGCGGGATTTTCGCTGCTCCGGTCGGCGTTCGGTCGGGAGGGCTCATATGGCCGGCGACTGTACCGCGAAACCAACAAGATACACATCCGATTCAGTTCCAACCGCCGCTTATCACATTTCGTACTCTTACACCGTGCATGATCGTAAAAACGATAACTCCGATTTAAACAGGGTTATCGATGGGACACTTACACACGTACCTTCGTCACACTCGGAAATAAAAAACGCTTCCGTTATCTCCCTTGTCTTTCTATTTCTGCTTCGTGCCAAGATCACGGTGTTGTCTAAATAGGGTAAACACTCCCACCTATTGCAATGCATCACGAGATTGCCAGAGGTGGCTGACCTCAATGACAGGGCATGTTCCCTCAGTCTCTCGTTCACGCATCGCCCCGGCTGCCCCACGTATACCCTCCCACAAGACAGAGAAATTCTATACACAACCCCCACTCTGCATCCTACGTATTTTGTTGCGTGCTTTTTCTGACAGATATCTACCCGTGTGTCACCCCGTTCCACCCTCCCACATAGATAGTTTGAATCGGAGTAATCGTTTTTACGATCATGCAGGGTGTAAGAGTACGAAATGTGATAAGCGGCGGTTGGAACTGAATCGGATGTGTGTCTTGTTGGTTTCGCGGTACGTGTGTTTTTCCAACATTAAACCAGTTGCAAGTGGCGCTCTGTGGTGTGCGTCTCTCCTACTCGTCCGTCGTTTTTAGCGCTTTTAACCCCTAAACGGATGTACTGGCACGTACAAAACCAACCTTAATTGTAAGGTAATGTCAAGCTTATCCACATATGTACTTGCATAGCCCCGGATGACTCTTTCATATTTTGGTCGTGTATCACGGCCAAGATATCAAGGTCGTGTACGAATCAAGGCCAAGATAAAAAAAATAAACAAACGCGTCAACGAGACACATTGCTTATTTAAGGGCAAAAAAAATGTATTACGGTGTGTGTGACCGTCTTTTTTTTTCTCCTAGGTTTAGGTTCTATTTTCATGAAAATAATTCACCAGCTTGCACGGGATTTTTTTTTTTACCCTTGTTGGCGCAGATTTTTGGGCGCCAATTTTCTCAGCTAGAAAGCGTAATAGTATATTAGTTACCTTCTCTTTGGTCTCTCATGCTTCATGCCTCGCATAGTGCTCCTTATAAAGGCCCGATCCCACTAGCGTCGTGGAGGCTTGCCGCACGCCGTTGGCCGCCGCAGGCTGCCAGCGAAAACCAGTTTTCGCCCTCAGCGGCTCGCCGATTGGCGCCGTCCAGGCAAGCCGCCCAGGAGCAGTTGCAGGCTCGCCGTTTCTTTCCGCAAAACAAAAGAACCAATGGGAGGTGGCGTAGATGGTGACGTTGTGATGCTATGGCAACGCGCGAGCCGCTTGTCTGCTCGTCTTTCACGTTGCAAAGGAAAGTAGCGTTGTTTCGCTTCTTCTGGTATCCCTATTTCCCTTAATGCTTTTCATAACGCAGCGGTTTCTAGAAACTGTGCGACTGTTCTCCTTTCTGTATGACAAGACGCAGCCAGTCTCCCTAGATAAGGACTCTAAAAACAACCGCTAGGAGATTATCGGAGATAATAATAATAGGTTTATTTTCCAACAAAACGTACAGTGTTGGCGGGGGCTTTGGAAAAAAGCTGTTGGTACAGCTTGACAAGTCCGAAGCCCCCATAACTTCAGCAGCCACAAGCAGCGTGCATGGAAAAAAGGAAATACACTGAGAACACTAAACAAAAAAGGGGTTAGACAGTCGGCAAAGAGTTATTTGAAACTAAAAAAAATAAGCAGACACTATAGCAAAAAGTCACTTGCATACATCGTTCAAGGCACTATAACAAAAAAGATTCTAGCAATCATTATTCAAAAAAGAGCACTGCCCAACAACATTCAATAAAAAAAATAGTCTACGTTAATTAATTGTACACAAAACACAAGCATATTCGCCTTAACAAAAAATACGCAGAAAATACACACAAAGGCACCATTCAATCGTGACCGATTCGCCCATAGAGTATCATGTACCGGAAGGTACCTACCGAGAGCGTGTCAAGTTCTATGTTGTGCATATGAAGGTGGTTAAGGATGGTCGGTAGCGTACGTGTATGCTGTGGTATAATGGCCGTAATTTGTTCGAAACAGAGGCACTTGCCAGGGTTGCGGAATGCGCGTTTGGTACGAGTGTACTTTTTGTGTCAGATTCGCTAAATATTCAAGATGATGTACATGCATGTTTTTTTCAATCATATATTTTGCGCAAAGGCGATATCCATACAAATCAAGCATTTGAATTACACCTAGTTGAGTAAAAAGTGAAACCATTGGATAATCGAGTGAGACTTAGCAAATACTTCTTAGTATCTTTTTTCGCAAAATGAATAATTTTTTACAGTTAGTAAAAGTAGTTGTGCCCCATACTAGGTCACCATAGTTTATATGGGAATAAAATGATGAATTATGTATTCACAACTTTATCTTAAGTGGAAATATGTGTTCATTACAATATATCAAGCCAACGATGCTGAACAATTTGGATATAATGTAATTGACGTGATCGACCCATGACAATGTCTCTGAGGAAAATATGCTCACTGTTTTAAAAGAAGAGACTAACTCAATTCTAGAAGAGTTTAAACAAATGGTCTTGTTTGTGTCAACTTGTTTATTCTTTGGGCAAAATAGAACTGCCTTAGTCTTATTTATGCTTATTTTTAAAGAGTTAAATTTACTTCAGCTCGCTAGTTTTTCTAGCGTATCATTCGCGTTATTTGTGAGATCTGAGGCGGTATCACCAGTAAAACGTAAACTAGGGTCGTCAGCATAAATATTGAACTTCGTTGATCGGCTGATATTTACAATGTCATTTACATAAAGGTTGAATAGAGGGCCCAAGATGCTTCCCTGGTGAACGCCTGACCAAATGGATTTTATTGCTGAGGAATGACCATTAACGTGTACGTATTGCTGACGGGAAGACTAATATGAATTTATAATTAGTAACAATTGACCACGGAATCCTTACATTTCTACTTTTTTAAATAGCAAATTATGATCATGATAGTCAAAGGCTTTTGCAAAGTCAATGAATACACCGATAGTTAGTTTTGTTAATTTCAAAGTTCTTGACAATATATTCTTTCTGTGCAAGAAGTGCAAGTTAAGCGGGCCACTGTCTGCGGAAGCCATGCAAATTGAGATGAGCTTACTAGATTATGATAATCTGAAAATTAAGCAGTAGCGGTAAAACTTTTCTAGGCCCTTCGAAAACACTGGCAAAATTGAAACCGGTCTATAATTACCTAGTTCATCTTTATCACCTGTCTTAAATAAAACCGCTACTTTTGCCAGTTGCATTCGCTTAGGGAACACGCCAATTTGCAAGGAGAGGTTGAATATATGAGTCAAATAATGGGAACTAATATCTATTGCATACTTTACAGGGTTTATCTCTAAACCGTCGGGTTAACAACTTTTATGGTTTTTAATGCGCTGAAGACCGATATTATCTCTATATCAGTAAAGGGACTAAGGAACATAAATGCACAATTTCGAAAATGTATAAACTTGCAAGCATCTGAGTCTGGGGTGTCTTTAACTAAACTCACGAAATAATCATTGAATACATTCGCTAATACTTTTCCTGTCACTTCCTCATCGTCGAATTTTATCCTTTCTACTTGTTTCGGGGTACATGTACGATTTAGAACAAATTTAGTTCTTTCCATATACTATCAGTTCTATTATTACACGTCGAAAAGAAATCAACAAAATATGTTTCTCGAGCGTTTCGGAGTTCTCTGTTTAACTGGTTGCTATAACGCTTGAAAATTGAAAGTTTTTTTATCTCCTTTGTTTTCACAAATTTTTTATATCGCGCATTTTTATACGAAGTGTTTTAAAGTAATTCCTTCGTAACCCATAGTTTACAGATTTTCCTAGAAGGACACTTTGATTTATATAGAAAACAGCTTACATAAAGGTTTTGAAACCAATTCAAGAACATAGTGTACGCTTTATCTGGCTCAATTTCATGAAGGACTTCGCTCTAGTCCATAGAAGAAAGTTTTCGTCTAAAGTCATCCAGGCTATCTGGCGTTATATTCTGAAACTTTACTACCGTCGGTTTATTCTGTATTTTATTTATGTGTATCTTTACACAAAAATATACCAAAGTGATCGCTTATGTCAGTTATTATTACTACGCCAGATTTAGTTTGTGATGCTGCAAAGCCGCTAATAAACAAATTAAGTAGTGTGAAAGATTCAGTAGTGGTCCTAGTAGCCAAAGATATCGTATTCATACATCCGTTTGCTTTAATTAGCATATCTATCTGTCTTTTGTCCGAGGTTTCAAGTAGCATGTTTATATTGAAGTCGTCCTCCAGGATTATATTGTATTTATTTTCATATGCAAACTAAAGAAAATATTCTAGGTAAGCAAAAAGCCGAAATATTACCAGCCGGCGGACGATAACAAACTGCAATAACATTACGGTCCATCAATACAGAGAGCATCTCGTAATTTTGGTGAACATAGCAATAATCAGTAAGCGTCTCGCAGGACATGCTCTCCCTTAGCAAGGGTGCCACACCCCCTCCCCGACATGCGGTGCAGTTTAAAAAGTAAGTATTATACATAGGTAACTTTTGAACGTCATTAGCATCAGAAAACCATGTCTCGGAATGCATAATGATATCAAAGCCAAAGCTGAATTGATGGAAAAAAAAGTCAAGTTCGTTCGCTTTCTTTGTGCCTGCCGAGTATTTAAGTAAAACCATTTGAGGGAAACGCCGTACTCGTTTCCCATGAAAGGCAGTAGATCCGATGGAAGAAAGTAATCAATATCTGTTGTAGAATTCAGTGCACCATTTTTATTTTGCGACGACAAATATGCCGTATCATGCATAGTGAAGAACAGTTTTTAAAGTGAACAATAAAAACAACAACCAAAGGACATCACGCAAGCTTCTGCAAAACATCCAGAGACCTAATCACATGCACCTGATCTCTGTCCTTTTTGCGCACGAGAACGTTTCCATTTCTGTACCAGGTGTACTTATAGTTCTTTTCCTTGGACCATTCTTTTGCCTCCCGAAGAAGCGCTCTGTCCTGACTCGGTAAATTTTCCAAGATGTAAGCGTCATCTTTTGCTTTTTTGAGTGGCGATCGTTTGTTTAGCCAATTGTCTTTGGTTGTCTGGTGAACAAAGCAAACGATACCTACGGTTTTATCTGGTTTGCACAGCAGCCTATGAACTGCCGCAACTGCGTTCATTGTGAGGTCCGGTATTTCAAGCTTTTTGCGATTTCATTTACCTTTACTAGCAGATGTTCGTTGTCAGGTCTCAGGATACCGTGGAATTCTAGGTTCAGTTTCTGACTTCTCCATTCGAGGTCGTTCACACGTTGCCTTAGTGTCTTTCTTTCCATCTCGGCGTCAGTTCTTTCCAGCCTTCCAACCCGTTTCTTCAGCTGTTTCATTTCCTTGGTATGCTCTTCCATTTCCCTTAGCACCTCGTCATACTTGTCAGACATGTCTTGCATAGATTTTTCGATACCCCCCCCCCCCCGGTCTCTTTTAGGCTCATCAGACTGTCCAACTTGACGTTTATCGCCGATAACATGACGGTTATGTTACGCATCTCCTCGGACGCGTTTTCTTCCTTAGCACTTTGACTTCCCAGGAATTTTGTAGTTTTGCAGGTTTGACACTTCCACGACTTTCGCAATGCATTACCTTTTGAAATAAAAGTCGCCTCCGAGACTCCAGAACAAGGTAGCAGATCATAGCTGTATTTACATTCGGAACAGTTTAACTTTAACTCAGTTCTTTTCACGTGTTCAGAACATGACGAACAAAACTTTTCCATGCTTTATAAAAAAAATAGAATATGCAACAGCAGCAGCGGCACGCAACAACAGAAGCATAAAAAAATAACAGAAATTAACTAATCTGTAATGATAGCGTGAACTCGTTAAGACAACGTGCCGTGCGCGCTACCGCTGCTGCTCTGTGCCACTCTGCGGCCTGCCGAACCTTTTGAGCTTTGTGGCCGGAAACGTTTGTCACTGGTGCAGTTTTGAACCAATTCGAGCTCGTGGGCGTTTGCACGTACTGAGGTGACGGCCGCTGGTCCAGGGACGTTGATAGCGGCTGTAATGAAAGCGTGGACTTGTTTAGGCAACGTGCCGTGCGCGCTGCCGCTGCTGCTGCCGAATTCGGAATAACGGGTGAGTTTCTCCATGGCATTTGTTGCATGTCGCCTGCGTTGTGGCGGATGTCGTGTTGATTTGGTGACACTCTTGAAAATAACCTTCATCTCTGGTGCGCAGCCGAGGCAGAAACGCACTGAGCTGTCCCTTGGTGTTTCGGTAGCACAAACTCTGCCGGACACAAAGCCTGCGCCTCTTTCCCATCAAAGCGACGGAGATGAATAATTAAGTAACTTTTAGAGACCATAGGAAACTACCGAAAAAGTGGAAGCACCACGTGACAAATAGAGGCCAGTCACGTAATAAATTTCGGCCACTTTTCCGCGGCGCCCGCGGGCGCCAACTACCAATTCGTATAGCGGCGTAAATATAGCTCTAAAACATTTTCTTCTCCGTTGTACATTCGTTTTATGACTTCCTTTTCCCAAACAGGCTGTACATAGTGAAAAATACACAGCGCAAAAGGACATAAAGGGAAGAGACACACCGGATAGAACAGAGCGCGTGCCATAACAAACATATCATGGCACAGGTTACAAGTGCGATTTATGGTGACCAAAATATTTTTCTTTCTCCTTTTCGTCTATTAAATATCTAGTTGCGAGTCAGCGCTCTGTTCTATCCGGTGTGTCTCTTCCCTTTATGTCCTTTTGCGCTGTGTATTTTTCACTATGTACAACCAATACCAACTAGCCCAACTTTCTACTTTATTACCACACAGGCTGTTTTCAAAAAGTTTTCTTCCTTTGTATGTGTTTTTCAAGCGGCGAGGAAAGTGCTCTGTTTTTACTTTTATGCACAAGGGGTACACGTGAACTACGAATGTCCTTGAGGCGATCATCCGCAACCAACCCCCACGTAAAAAGAGAAGTTGGCGCCACAAAGCCACTACCACCTAGAAGACAAAAGGCTCGTTCGATTTACCTGCACCTCTTGCACTGGTGCACAAAAGCATAGGGCAGCGTACTTCCGGTATGTGTATAGAGATACGACCGGAAGTAAACTGCCCTACACTTTTTGCACCGGTGCAGGGAGTGCAGGTAAATCCACCGAGCCTAAAGCCTCCGTTGTTTTCCCCAAACGTCCTCACTCGTGAATCCACACAGCGCCACCTGTTATCTGCAGCTTTACGGCGACTCTCGTCAATCTTGGAATGTCTGCCACTTGGGTCGGGTATAGTGGCTCCAGCAATAATGACGCCACACTCAAGCCTCGTCTTCTAGGTGGCAACGCCCCAACAGAAGCACTGTTCGGTGCCCAGGCTTCATATCTGCCTGAAAAAGCTAAACCAGCAGCGAACTTATGCGGAGCGCAAGTTCGTCTGTTTGTATTGCAGGGCGTTGTGGTGACGTCAGAACTCCGATCTCTGGTTGGCTCTGATTGAAGGATAGTGGGTAGACCTCAAAGCAGCTTGCTTTAAGGTCTAGTGGGTAGTGGTTGGATCTCAAAGCAGCTTGCTTTAAGGTCTACCCACTATCTTTCAATCAGAGCCAATCAGAGCTCGGCGTTCTGACCTCCCCGAAACCCCTGCAATATAAGCAGACGAAGCTTCACTGCGCTCCGGATAGTGAAGCTGTGGGTGGGCTCTCTGACCCAAAGGCTTCGTTGAACTTTTATTGTGTTTATAGATCGTAATTTAAAAGCTCGTGGTCGTAATAACAAACCAAAAATGCATGCATTGTTCGTTCTCAAACGAGCTGTGCAAAGTCCAGACTGGGGAATTTTATATTAACCAGGCAGGAATGCACGAAGGCAGATCGGTCCCCGACATGTTTGTCTACATAGCGTGGTGTTTATTAAAAAGGGGTCCGTAATAACGAGATATCACTTATAACTGGGTATGTCTATTTGTTTGTCTATCTCTCCTTTCTGTCACTCTGTGTACGTGTGGGCGCAGGCTTAATTTTTTTAACTGACGAACTTAGTCGAAGGTAATAAGTTGAACGTCTTGAAGTCCCTTGAAGTGCGTGGCTTTTCACTCGTGTTTAGCCTGATACGAATATGTATTGCGTAATGATTTTTTCTTCAAATATAAAGCGAAAGCAAATGGATTGTGTCAAATGATAGACAAACTCTAAACGGCTATTCCCTATACTATTTGTGCAAGACAGGTTTACGTCAGCATCTAAATCACAATTCATATTACCTTCATTTTCGCTCATCCCACTGAATCGAATAAAATCACTGTTATTGACAATTTCCGTTGAGAAACACTGTAGTTTAAATATAAAAGTTTGTCCAATTACGTAGTTATTAATATACGAATACTGTATGGCTGCTCATGGGATTCATGGCGACTGAATCGACAGTGTTGAGAAAGTTTGGTAAACAGATGTGGAAACTTCTTAAAATGGATGCTTCGGCGAGTTGGATATTCATATTGTAGTATCTAGGATACTAAGTGCGGGATATCCTTTACATCTATTAACTTCAGTCGCCGAAAGTCGCCTTAAAGAGATTAAAAAAGGTCGAATCACATCCCGCAAGCCACGCGACAGATACTGTAACCAAAAACCGGTAGTCATCCCCTATATTCATAACATTTATCATAACCTCAAGAAGATTGGGAATCGCGCAAATATTGATGTAGTTTTTTCCGCCCCATCAAGCTCTCAGGCCTATGTAAAAAAGCTAACGCCATACCAAAAACTAATACCGGCTGCACTAAAAAGCATAGAGCCCCATACATACCTTGCTCAGAAGGAGTGATTTATTCCATTCCCCTTTCATGCGGCAAACAGTACATAGGACAAACTGGAAGATGCATAAATGACAGATTAAGTGAACATAACAACAACACCCGATTAGCAAACTCAAGACTTTTGGGCATTCACTGCCGTGACTGTGGGAGCACTGCGGACTTCACAAATAGCGCCGTGATTGGAAAGAACCATCATCAATTAACACGTGATATAATAGAGGCTTCTAACATCATAAAAAGGAGTGACACGTGTTTGTAGTCCATCCATAACGCTTACTAAAAAAGAATTGTTAAATCTTGACTCTCGAAGGTAATGCGCGATAGGCATTGCTATTTGCTTTGTACAGAAGAGAACGAAGTGAGACATGACAAATTTAATACGGGTAAAAGAAAAAGAAAGAAGACGAAAATACAATTTGAGTTGTGAGTCAGCGCGACGTGAGTGACCGTTTTTCTGGAGTGCGTGCATTTTCAATGTGAGTGAGTTTACTTTTGCACTTCTCCTACAGGATGCGGAAAGCTTCAAAGTGTATTAAGCTTTTGTTTGTGAAGAATCAGCCCCTGCAAACCAAAAGAGCACAAGGAACCAGACCTTGGGTGTTCGGTAGTTTCAACAGCCTTTCTTTACATAGGTTTACATAGCCATAAGAAATCATCAAAGTGAATTGCTAAGTCGCGTATATCTGCGTCAACTGCACTAGAAATAAGGAGTAAAGTTAAGCAGGCAAATATTATCAAATGTTCAAGACAGATGTAAAATAAGCTCAATTTCGAACTGGGATATATCAAATAAATATTGCAAGATTAATATTTTATAAGGATGATTGCTTAAGCCTGTATTTTGAGATCAAAACCCATGACGTGTTATACAAGCCGCCCATTCCCAGGCTGTAATGGAGACAACGATTGAAAATAACAACGGCGAACTCTGGAGAAAGGTCACCCCTATCGACACCGTACCAACCTCAATACGCAACATGGTGGCAAACAGACTGGCAATAACGGGGCAAGACTGGACCAACATTTTTGCGAAGTTCAACAGCGGCACGTGAGTTCCATCATCAAAACAGTAGTCTAATTTAGATATTTCCTCAAAAATAAGGTGCAATAGCAAATGGTAGGGTATCTAACGAGACGAATTTGCTATCATCATGATATGCAGTATGACATGTGACATGACACCTCTTTTCGTGGACATTACATCATTTTACTCTGAAATGCCGCCACGCATACAATCTGACTGGGAAATACCTCCGAACTTACTAGATTATACTACTATCACGCATTTCCTACCCCCCTTTGCTGACCCTGTTCCTACACAGCCGTAGGAAAGAGAGTTAGAAAGGCGGGAGTGTTATCACACCGCTTACCCGCCGCCCCCCAAACAAACACATATACCGACAGAAACGCACACCAACTTCTTTAACAAGAGAATACATACTGCTCCGCTCATTTGCATTAAAACACGCCTACAGCGCCAAATCTTCCCCGAGCGGCGGGGAACCTCGCGTCCGAGAGCGCATGCGCGTCGCACTATTCATGCCGTCTGGTTCTCGCGCTGCGTCCAGGTAAAGTGCTGCCGCCAACGGACCGACATACCGGATTCGCCTAGACAGCGGAGACGACTGTCTTCGCTATCTCGAAGGGTTTCCACAAAGATAGATAACGGCGGCCACTTCCCCCAGTTTAAAGGGGAAAACTCCGAGACAGCGCGCGCGAAGCCTTTCCGACTACGCAAAAGCTGTCGGCGCCAAGTTCATTAGATATTCCGGGGTAACAATTTGCGCTCACACTTTTCGCGACGCTACGCCTTTTGTCGCACGCGCTGCAGAGGTGGTAGGAATGCGAGACCGGTCATAACGAAGTTAAGGGAAATCGGAAATCACTTAACTATATCCGCTTCTTCGTTATACAGGGTGTCTCACGAAATGTGTACAAATTTGATATTACGATAAACTACGCGTCGTAAACAAAAAAAAAAAGCTTGCGTCGTTTTGGTTTTGGGCCAGGGGCCTATTTAAGAAAATGATTGAAGTCCGGGATAATTAAATTGGTAATTATTTTTTGCGTAATTAACCTTTTAATACTCCGTTTAAGGGCATGGCTTCAATTAGAAAGTTGCTCGGCATCATCGAAAAACACTAAATCAACAAACTACAGAACGATAGAAGGCACGCAAAGAATTTTACGGCTGTTTGAAAATCCGCACAAATTTGACGGGTTTTTAAGTTTCGGTTTGCAATTTGAGCGCATCTCAACCCCACGGCACCGCGCCCCGTGGAGAAATAGTGCAACCAGCCTCTGCTACGTTGTCCTCGCGCAACGCAACAGAGGTTGGTTGCACTATTTCTCCACGGGGCGCGATGCCGTGGGGGCCGAGATGCGCTCCGATTGCAAATCGAAACTTAAAAACCCGTCGAATTTGTGCGTATTTTCAGAAGGCCATAAAATTCTTCGCGTGCCTCCTATCGTTCTGCAGTCTGTTGATTTAGTGTTTTTCGATGATTCTCATCAAGATTCTAATTGAAACCATGCCCTTAAACTCAATATATAAAAAATGAATTACGCGAAAATAATTAACAATTTCATTATCCTGGACTTCCATCATTTTCTTAAATGGGCCCCTGGCCCAAAACCAAAACGACACAAGCCCTTTTTTTGTTACGACGCGTAGTTTTCGCAATATCGAATTTGTTCACTTTTCGTGAAACACCCTGTATATGGATTCCATAAAAGCAACACGGAAAAAAATACAGATAACACGGGCCGTCACGGGCACATGTTTATCGTGCCTGCAGAAACCGGTCGAGGCTGCCGTGCACGCGCTCTCTGCTAGATCGGAGGCGCTTCTCGCCAGCTGTGAGGAGCTCCGATAAAAAAAAAATTCCTACGAACTACGTACTGACCGTGCCGACAGCTGCGACGGCCGCCGCGGAGGACGCCGGTGGAGGACGCCATTCCTTACGTTTATGCGCACCTCGTCGAGGATGGCGGCGCGCTTTTTAGGGGCAAAGCTCCTTAGGGTCTAGCCTTGTCCGTCCGTCCGTCCGTCCGTCCGTCCGGCGTCCGTGCTCACATAAAAAGTAAAAATGTTTGCGCAGTCGACAGGATTCGAACCTGTGCGGGGAGACCCCAATGGATTTCATGTCCATCGCCTTAGCCACTCGGCCACGACTTGGGGACGAGTAGGGGGCTCTGAGATGTGGTAGTAACTCAAGAGCTGGGGATGTCATGGATGAAACGTTGCATGTCGCCGCTCAACGTCTATACGGGAGAGGCGCTGCGGTCAAATGCGTATATAATCGCGTTAAACTTTGCATGCATTGGCTCAACGTTTATGAAACGAGAGGGCGCTGCGGTCAAATGCTCAAATGCGTATATAACCACGTTCCATACCACACATTCTCTTTCTGACATGGATGAAAAGGAACAAAATCAGTATCATCAGCACCACCAGAGCTTCGCCCCAATCAATATCATTCACCACGTGGAGATGCGGTCATTTTTGTTTCAAGGAGATTTCCTTTATCTTCCCCGTCGAGGTGTCGGCGGTGCCGGGACTCGCCATCGTTGAGTGGCGAAAAGTTGCCGAATCGGTGCTTGAGCTTTCTGGCAGAGAGCGACCACACCGACTAGCGACGCCGACACGGAACACGAAGGAAACAAAGAAGCGCGCACGGCACCAAGTTCGCGCTGAAGGGCTCAAGTTCGTGTTTCGTCGGTATAGACAGCCTATATTAACAGGGAGGAGGAAACTGCTTGATAGGGATCACGTGGTTTGTGGCCCGCGTTTGCAAAACAAGCTGCAACCTGCAAGGAGTCAAAAGCGTTCACCGTCTGCAAACGTGTCCGCCTTTCCGCCGGTTTCCTCGCCAGGCTGGCCACAAGACAACCGAATGCAGCCGTACTTGCGCCATGGTGAACAGAACAGCGAACAACAAGACGAGGACAGAGAAAAGGAACATGCACAACACATAAGCGCTGACTCGCAACTGAATTTATACACAAAAGGAAGAACAAGAGGACGTTCTGAAAGACACGCAGGGCACGCGGTGCGTGTCACAAGTGACACAACACTATTTAACTACAATGTCTTTGCCCCATAGTCCGATCAAAAAACGAGGTTTCGGTTTGAAGCAGTCTCACTGATGGGCAGGGTGTCGAACCGAAATGTTTTTCGTTCTGGTCTTAGGGGCGAAGCTCCTTAAAGGGGAACTCCGCCGACTTTTTGAGCTATGTAAACCATGAGTGTCGTCTGAAAGCTGGTGGTTTCCCGATTCCGAAATGCTACATGGTTTTCCCAGATTCACTCTAGGTAATTAAAAAACCCACAATTAGTGAGACACCAAACCAAAGTTGCGGTGACCTGTATTCTCCCTAGCGTTTCCCTAGTTTTTCCCTACCACCCAAGCGTGACGTCACGGGTGGGCTGACAATTCCCATCCTGCCCGCCCGCCGCGAACCGCGCGAAGGATAAACGCCTTGTCAGCTGGCGAAAGGTGCACGTTCAGCCGTCGTGAACAAGAATGTCAGACTCGGAATGCAGCATGTCGTCAGACATAGACCCTAGCGACCTGGAATTCGACTTCGACGATTCCCCTTTCGCCTTCGATCCACCGGCGTTGCCGCGTGATCCACACGTCCAGATCAGCCCGAGCTGGCAGGTGCGGCTTCCGCACTCTGAAGCTGAATGGTAAGGAAATCTGACTGAACTCTTTATTGCAGCGAGATGGAGTGTGTCCACTAAACCCATTATATGCCATAGGTGTGACTGCGGCGAGTGCCAACCCCAGCTAGGAGACGAGGACCTTTGCTGCCGGGAGGTGACAGCCATGGACCCATTTTGCGAGTACGACTGCATCACAAGGCATGAGCTGTTCCCACTCCTGTGCCTGCACAGAGAACAGCTAAGAGTGCATGTGCGCCACGTCAGTCATTACACGCCAACGTACCTAGAGTGCGCCGACGACAACCGGTGGGTAAAGTTTTTCATTAGCGATTTCCAGCGCATGACTGGCAAACAAAATTGCCTCGCCGGCTTTTTTCCATTTTGCAGGAAAAAAATTGTAGTGAGGCGGGTATCGCTGGATGTTTACGTCGATGTTGTGTATACCCTCCCGAATTCGTAAATGCGTGGTGCGGTGCGGTGAGACAAGCGGTAAAGCTAAGTAAACATAACCACAACCAAAAACGCCCGATAAAAAAAAAAAAATCGACTGAAAGCGTGTTTTTGCTTTAATTTTCAGGATGCTCAGGTACACGGCCTATAGATTGTTTGTATGGTGGGTGTGGGGTTACCTTGGAGGAGGAAATCGCCAAAGGCTGCCAGGCTGCGTTTTGAGAGCGATTCGAGATGCTTTCCCCTCATCAGAGTACAGGATGTTCTCATGGGCCTAGGGTAAGTAAAAAATAACCTCCTCGTATGTTTATGTATTCCATTTTATGAATTTGAGAGCCGTGTTGTTCGTCATAAAAATGTGCACACCACTGGAGAAACTAAATCTGAGACTGCTCGCATTCTCAATTTATGAAAATGTCTATAGCTACTGTTAGGCTTGTAAGCTGTTCTATTCCAGTGTTGAAGGATCTGATTCGATTATGCTTCAGGTTTGAATGCGAATTCTGTGTATGCCTGACGCGGTGTAAGAGCCTTGCACTCTAGGTAGGTTGGCCAGGTGTGTCAGATAAACGGAACAAAAAACAGCGTCCACTGCCTCACAACTGGCTGCCACTTTTATTGTACTAGCTAGGAAGTTTGTTGTGTAATTAACAAACAAGAAAGTACAGAACAAAAACGTAGCATAGGTTTCAATTTCACCAGAAAAATACAATATTGCACAACAAAAATATTTAAAAAAGTGACAAGTTTTTTTACGCGCCCCACAAAAATACTGCATAATGTAGTCAAAGCAGTAACATAAAAAAAGTTGATCCTAGAAACAGCAGCATATTCATAGAAGCGCAAGTGTTTGACAACTCGCAAGAATGAAGTTACACAATTTGAAAAAAATATTGCACAAAAAATACAAAAAAAGTGACAGGGGTTCTGTCTGATGCAACCCCCTCCCCCCCCAAAAATAATGTGGTCAAAGCAGCATTAAAAAAAATTGATCCTAGAAACAGCATATCTGTAGAAGTGCCAGTGTTTGACAACTTGCAAGAATGAAGCTACACAATTCAAAACAATATTGCACAAGAAAATATATTTAAAAAAGTGATAGGGGTTCTTTCTGACACCTCCCCCTTCCCCCCTCAAAAAGAAAAGTAATGCATAATGTAGTCAAAGCAGTAACATAAAAAAATTTGATCCAAGAAATAACAGCATATTCGTAAAAGTGCCAGTGTGTGAGAACTCGCAAGGATGAAGTTACACAATTCAAAGAAAGGATCAAACCGAAAGAACAGTTGACCACAGGTAGTACGGCTACTACTCTAAACAAAGAAAATGCTGCACTAAAATGTGTTTGACAAATGCCTAGAAAAAGCAGTCAGTACATTGTCTTAGTTGTCAAACTCTAGGGCTGACATTTGAATCGCGACCGGTGAGCTTCGATGGCTTCCTCCTGGGTTGGTTTGGCACCACATCTGCTGCCAAGGGTGCTGTGGGTCGGACGGTAGGTGGCCTCTTCAGCTACTGCATAGGATGGCCACCTCATGTTGCACTCAAGCACGGCATCCACCAGCTTGCGGACATAGCCTGTAAAACAAATATTATGTTGCGAGGACAGCTTCACTTTCAGCTGTGAGGTCTGTTGAGTATAACTAGCTGTTTCCTATTCATTACAAGGGCCTGAAAGATGCCTCACCGTACGTCACCATCTCTTTGGCAGGTTTCACTGTCCAACGCTTCTCCGCCTTGGAACACTGCTGTCGAAACTTTGGATTGCCGTCCTCGTCAAGCATCACCTCCCTGTCCGCATTGTGGTTATAATGGATCGCTGCAATGTAGGTGCTGTAACAATATGCAATTTACTTTTAAGTTCAGACTTCAGAATAAAAGATTGTGAACACTGGACTACTGCACCCAGGATTCAGCAAGAAATGCTTTATTGTTCATGCCAAACCGATGACGTATCCAATTGGAAAACACCACTAAAATTCATTTCAAAACCTTCCATGTTTCGAAGTCGATCTAGGCATCGGTTTTCTTATTTGACTGATAGAAAAAATCTGTGCACTGGCGGGATTGGAACTCACGCTTGAGCCGAGCAAGCTGATTCACCGACTGACAATCCAGCCCTCTGCTGAGGGCTGTGCAAGCAAGTCTCCTGTGGCCACAAGCCATGGCCTCCGAGATTGGGGCCAGGGTCTCGGAAGCCATGCAAGTGCTGCAGCAGCTGCCCGCTAGGGGACAAGCGAACTTCTAGAGATTTACTCGTAGGCCAAAACCATTATGCCATCACGGAAGTTTAAGTGGTTGTGGTATGTTTACACCTTGTCCGTCCCCCTTGCTGTGTATCTTCCTCATGTTTATGAACCCACGTTACGCGAAATATTCAGGGATTCAAATTTTGATTTAATAGTAATTAACCAGTGCTGTTAATCACATCCTCTGCTTTGTCCGCTCTGCTGGTGTACTTTCTGCTGCCGTTGGACCGGCACAGTTGAAAGTGTTCTGCTCCATGCGACTCGTGGCATGCACACTGGGATTCCAAACACGACGGTATGGTAGAATGTGCAACAAAAGCCCCTGTTAAAATATGCTGAGCTGCCCGCTGCACAGCTTCAGTGTTCAAATTTTAAGTTTTCGGTTTGCTCACCGTGCCTGCATTCCTTCGTACGTAAGTTTGCTGGACTTTGGAGCGAAGTGGATAAGATTCCCGTGGAACGACTCTAGACCAAAGGTCTGCTCCCTTGGTGAAAGCCACGGGATGTCTCGGAGGAGGTGGGGCGACATCAGAATGCCCTCAAGTTTCTTGAAGATCTCCGAGCCTGAGCAGGGTAGAATAACTGTTTAATACTCAGAAAGTCCAGAGTATTTAAAGAAAACTTGCCTTCCTCAAGCCACAGGCGATCCTCGATGACAGGGTGGCCACAGACTGGATGGAGGGGTTGGGGTGGTGGTGAATGTTGCTTATGTGCCGCATTAACGACGTCCACTTCGCCAGGAGCAGCTGGCCATCACCCTCGCTGGTGCGAGCACACCAGTATATGTGACGTACAATGGTCCGAAGCCACTTCAGCAGATCTCGATGCTTTGCTGTTTGGGCAGCTGCGGCGACCTTTTTCTTCACACCTAAAAGAGCAGTACATCTGTGCTGTTAAAAACGTGCCTCTGTCCCTGATACCTTCAGAAATAACCATAATTAAATGGCAGTTTTCTTTCTTGTTATCTCTCCCTACAACATTCACTAGAAAGTCTGCATTCCATTATTTACACCAAAAATTGTTCCACAGGTGTTTCATTTTCCTTGAAGACCTAGAAGGCTACATTTCCACCTTAAAGGAATTTGTACAAAGTGTGGCACAGTTAGCATGCACAAGCAATTGCCATTGTTTTTTTATTTGTTATTCTTTGGTCACAGCTGGAGGAGCATGATTGAAACTGATGCAATGATTGGTCAGACTAATATCCTAGTTACACAAGCACTCTCAACCGTCATTGAGCCAATGACAGTTAGAACTTCCCAACTGTAAATGAGATCCACTTAGTTGTCCGGTGCTAGACGGGCAGTAGGCCTCCAGAATTCAGTTGAAATAAGGTCACGTAACATACGTTAGAAAAACACATATTTCAAAAGATAAACAAGTTTTATAAACAGAAAAAGTGTCAGAAAGATATGTTTTGTATATTCATACTTTTTAATGCACAATACTATAAAAAGTTATTTTAAAATGGAACAGGAAACACAAATAGCAGCGAGATAGGCAAATCCAAAATTCTCCCGCAAACAGTGTGCTTAGTTGGAGAGCAAATGAAAAGGTGGCTCAACTCACCGCCTGTTAAATGTCCCGTTCAACCGTGTACCTCGCTCGTCGCTTTCCACACTTTCTTCTACATATTTTTCTTTGCGTTAATCATTTTTATATGTAATACCCGCAAGCCACATTTTCACGAGCTTTTCTTATCTTTTAAATGTAAATACCAGCGTTCGTGTTTGTGTATTTGCATTGTGGATTCGGGAAGCTGGAGAAATGGATTTGAACCGGCCTGTGAACCCTGCCTTGAAGTGACGTAGAGAAGAACAATTTCTGAACGGTCTTCGCTAAGCTGGCAATCGCCCTTGCACAGCAAAAGACGGAGTTGGCGTGTCTGCGCACTCAGTTTGACAGAGCAGGGCGGAGACGAAAGCATGCCGACAATAGGTGTCACGAACTTGGTCTGATAGTGCTGTCCGAGACCCGCGAAAGAGGAATGTGGGAGTACCCTCGACAACCTCCCGAGACCACCATTTTACACATGCCAGAGTGCAGCCCGGTTCACACATCTGCGTCCCGAGCGACAGAAACGACACGACACTGGGACAATTGTGTTCGCATTACAAAGTGTGACAGATAAAGCAAGGAGCAGCTATGTCAAGCAATCATGTGTCACAGTTTTATCGGTGTGATGTTGTTTCTGTCATTTGGAACGGAGATGAGCC
>JAZHYW010000440.1:0-34325 GCA_037355805.1 Ixodes ricinus
TAGGAATACGCCACTTCAAAGGAAGATGCGTAGCAACTGTGTTCGTCGCTGGAGGCGCTCTTCAGGGGGACGGGAAATAACATGAAAAGAGGTAGCGTCATGGCCCCGCGCGTCGCCGGTGGTTTCGACTTTCATTCGCGGCAATAATGGACTGCTTTTGTGAAACTTTATTTATTCTGGATAAGCCACTCCTAAATTGCGGTGACATTCCAGTTTGAGAGTGTAAACTTCGCCGTATATTGACGTTGTTTTTTTTCTGTTCGTAATTAATTTTAAATTTATGCTCTGATTATAAACATGTAATAAACATGATCTACAAGAATAAGGAAGCAAATCAGTGAGCACTGAGTACTCTGACACTACAGCTGTTTGTCTTTTCGTGCTCAGAACAAGATGCCTGAAAGGTTCTCAGTGATGGCAATGTCATATCCACGATATCAATATCGAGAAAAATAAACCTTTTTTTTTGCGCTGTTTGTCATTTACGTGTCTACCGCCTCCTTCGCTTCTAACTCGTCACCTCCTGGCTCAGTATTACCCACTGCGGTCGCTCTGAGTAGAGAGAAAGCTCAACTTTTTGGACGAGTGGTTCCAGTTGGGTCATTTCATGCCAATAGAGACGCGGCATTTTTTTATGTCTGGGATATGTACGAACACTTTAGATAAAGAAGCCTCTAAAATCCAAAACAGTCTTTCTTTTTTTTTTTTTGCCAAAATGTTTTAGAGCGCAGCTCTTAGGCGCCCGTTTCCGGCTTGAGCGGCGTCGCCGTCAGCGTCGTTGTCGGCGTAACCGCGCGGTGCATTGTGGGAAATGACCCATAATGCACCGCGCGAGTCCCCCTCCCCCCGGGGTAACGTGAACTCGGGGGAGGGGGGGGTCACGTGACCCCCCGTCCCGCTTCCCCGAGGTCGAGGTCGGTTACGTGACCCCCCAGGTCACGTGACCTCCCCCCCCCCCGGAGGAGATTGAAGAATGAGGAGGAGGAAAAAGGAGAAGGATGAGGAGGGGTATACCCTCCCCTGAGTACCCTTTCCTCCTCCTCCTCCTCAAGAGCTGCGCTCCAATTCGGCGTTACAGGGAGTTGTAAACGGCTTTTCTTCTGTGATATTATGCTCTGAATTTTTTGTGATTTGCTAAGAACCCGTGGCGTTAAGAAAAAAACATTGTAAAAAAACGGTTCGGTACCACAGACATTTAGGAGGGCGCCTTATTACTTAAGGGGCAACGCCACTCCATTTTTATGATTTTGGAGGGTTATGATCTGTTTCGTCGAAGTCGCTGACCCTGAGTCACGAGATACTATTTGTCTTCTGGTAGTGTGCATAGTTTTGTAGATATCGCTTAACCAAGTTTCGTTCCGGCGGGCCAGCGAAACCGAAACTACCGGCTCAAGCAGCTTGACAACACTGATAATCAGCGGCGCGTGGAGCATGACGTAGTTCTCGTCCCGCGCTCCTGAGCCGACGCACCGAAACTGCCGGCTCAGTCACACGTGGAGTTTCAAAACAGAAGGTAAGTTGCACATTTTCTTTTTTACCGCTGCATTTTGTTAATATGCACCAAATGTAGTAAGTTTTAATGTGTATTTACAGATTTTCCGGCCGAAAGGCGAATCTGACTGCTATAAATATTACGCGGTTAGTGCCGGCGCAGCGTTACTGCATTTGTTTCTTGCTCGCGGACCGAGGGAAAAAAATAATGGGAGATAGATGGACAGATGGTATCCACAAGCCGTCTAAGTTGCTAAAGCTAAGGTGCCTTTATGTGCACGCTAGTTAGATCAGCTGCGACCTGTTGTGACCGGCCGCTCGTGCTGGAGCAGCCGGCGGACGGTACGCGAACAGCGACGGCACCGTATCGTTCTTCGAAGACGCGTGTTTCGTAGAGAAACCCGCAGCAGTCAGCAGCCGCAGATCCCTTGTGTAGGTGTCTGACGTAAAGTGCTGGGAGCAGAGCTTCGCGTTGAGCTCGGTGTCCACGGTCTTCCGAAGTCTATCCGGCGAAGGACACCGACCCACACCTTGTGCCTCTTCCGGTCTCTTAGGAACTGGTAAAACCGCAGCTCCGGGTTGCGCACCGGATTGTTGGTGCAACCCACAGCACTACAAGTCGTGCTCGACATTGCCCAACGCGAGTCCGGCGAATCTTCTCCGGCTCCACGACACGCGCGTGAGCGAGCAGCACTGTTTCACTTTCTTCCGCACGGTCGAGGAAGCTACGCTGGAGTTAAATGAACTGCCGGGACGCAAATAAAAATAGGAGAACACAGCATAACGCGGTAAGCACCTCTTGCCGTCAGCAGAATCGCAGAATGCCACGGGAAATGAAGCGCCCTGCGGCGTCTGTATGAGAGCATAGGACGAAACCTCGTCATTGCCCAGTGTCGCTTCACTAACTCACCCGGTGCCAGCGTTGCTCACCCGCTGTAGGACCGCTAACCGAACCGGTAGAACATTTTTAATATTGGTTTATGCGGGAATGCAGCGTCGGTTTGACGTGATATTTTGGGTATGACCGTATTTTGACCCTTTAAAGCGATGCCAGCCATTTATATAGGGTCCAACTTGTGAGTGGAGTTGCCCTTTAGTAACATGCCCTATCTTACAGTAAAATACAAACATTGAAAGACGTTATTTTAAGTTCAAACAGGAGCTCAAAAAAAAAAGAAAAAAAGACTTGATGAGATTCTTTTATTTTTTTTAGTCAACCTTGGAGTTGGATGTTAGCTGCAATACTTTTCCTTTGTTCTCATAAAACAAATAATTGAATTGCACGTGTGAAATCTTTAAAGCCTCGTTTTGTTTCGTTTTAAATAAATTCACATTTTCCAGTTTATGCAAAAAAGGTCTTATGGAGAGCACAGAAAAAAAAAAAACATAGTTGACATTAATGCTTGCAACTCTCGAAATAGCCATAAGTTCAATCCATCTCATCTCTTCAACATATTAATAAATAAAATACCTTTTGGTTTTTGCTAATAAATTATTTTTAAAGATGAGCCTCTCCGACCACGCCTCCAGGCGTCCGTCTCGTAGGCGAGTGACGCCCGCATTCGCCAACGGTGTGAGACGCCGCTGCTGCGTCTTCAATTATCTCCTGAAAACACTCTGTATTCAGTCGAAGTGGACGTTATCCTGACGTCCACGCATCCGCATCCTCTTTACCTTACGTAATGATACTGGTGTCTTAATTTCACTTCTGCGCACAGGTAACCGCCGACGAGCGCACGCCTTCATCGTCCGCTTCCCGTGATTAGAATGCATACTACGCATGGGCCTCCGTCTGTCGTACGTCCAGATGTAAAAACAATTAGGACCATATAGCTCATCACCGACGCAAAATGACAACAGTGATGTAGTATCCCCATTAAACTTAACTGTATTTAGATAGAACTAAGATGTATTGAGGGTTCATTGGCGAATCCACCAGGACTCGCTGCCGAGATAATGATAACGCAATGAAAACGACTGCCTCAGTCTAACCGCTAACGTCATTGTGGGCAGGGCTTGTGGCAATATTTGTGCGCGCAATATTGAAATTGGGAATAGAAAGTTGAAACCTGCTCGATGAATATCTAAGAAATTATTACCTTCTCACAAATTCTGTTGATTGTTCAAGTCTTTGGTAATAGTGATAGTAGTTGACGTCAATACCTCAATTGCAACATCAACCATAAAACTGAGCCACTAAATGAGCTGCGCTTAGAGTATCGGCACTCCATCTCCTAACGGTTTCGCCTTCCCCTTCCTCTCGGCTAATGCGTACCTACCTCTATTTTTCCGACGTGGACGACCCTTGCTTGCTCCACGCCGTTTTTCGCGCCTATCACTTGAAGAACGGCGGTCCGCCCGAAACGTCGTGTATACCTTCCTGTCCACGTATTTTTTTTTTTGAGTAGCACAACCATATATTGCGTTTTCGTGTTTAGACGCAACTGCCGATCCTCATGATTCAAAAGTACGACTTGGTGGCAGCATCATGAACAAGTCGCTGAGATGTTTCTTCTTCGCTCTTCAGGTTGCCCTGTCGTCAGTGCCTGCTGGATGCTGTGACAGTGCAGCCTCGTCACTGCTCGCGTCTCCTGGTTGTTGTGCTGACTCCGCACAATCTTCGGAATCTTCGCATCCTGCTATTGGCTCTCCGTCATCTTACTATCACCACGTTCAAGCACCAAACTTGGACCATCGTATGGACGGAAGTTCCGTGACGACACCTACTTCCGCCGCCGAGACTACAAGACCACCGTTCCAAGCATTCCTCTTCAGTGGGCTTGGTGGCAGCATCATGAACAAGTCGCTGAGATGTTTCTTCTTCGCTCTTCAGGTTGCCCTGTCGTCAGTGCCTGCTGGATGCTGTGACAGTGCAGCCTCGTCACTGCTCGCGTCTCCTGGTTGTTGTGCTGACTCCGCACAATCTTCGGAATCTTCGCATCCTGCTATTGGCTCTCCGTCATCTTACTATCACCACGTTCAAGCACCAAACTTGGACCATCGTATGGACGGAAGTTCCGTGACGACACCTACTTCCGCCGCCGAGACTACAAGACCACCGTTCCAAGCATTCCTCTTCAGTGGGCTTGGTGGCAGCATCATGAACAAGTCGCTGAGATGTTTCTTCTTCGCTCTTCAGGTAAAACTGAGTCCTGAGCCTGATTCTCCTAGGTCCGATAACATATTTTTATTGCTGCTACCGGGCCCACTGGGTAGCTTCGTTTGTTCTTCCCTGTTTGCATGGTTTAGAGTTTGTTTTAATATGCTATTGCGCAGCGGCGATGTCGAATCGAACCCCGGCCCGGATACTCAGGTTCTTCTCAAACAGCTCCTTGATGGGCAAGCGCAAATAGCTGCTGATGTAACCCTAATAAAAAACAGTCAAGCGACCCTGCAATCTCAGATTGTGGGCATTGAATCACGTTGTGTCGCCATTGAATCTGAGTTATCACGGCTGTCTGGGCTCGACAAAAGGGTACAGTCTCTTGAAGATAAAATCGCCAGGCTCGATCATAGACTTGCCGAATTAGCTGATAAAAATGATGACTTAGAAAATCGCTCTAGGAGGAACAATCTGATTATTTATGGTTTACAAGAAGCTGATAATGAATCATCGGCGTCACTGCTTCAGGCTGTCACTGATCTCTTGTTTTCCAAGCTTTCTATTTCCTGCGATGGCATCGAACGTTGCCACCGTCTTGGTTCACGCATAGATGGTAAGATCAGACCCGTAATTTTTAAAGTGATAGACCATAGAGAAAAAATATTAATCCTTAAAAACGCCCCAAGACTTAAGGGCACTCGTATGTTCATCAACGAAGATTTTTCCCTTCGCGTGCGAAATATTCGCAGTCAGCTATGGCGTGGTACGGCTGATTTTAGACAGAACGGTGCGAAGGTGGTTTTGCGCTATGATTATGCACTTGTCAATAATACTCGCTATACGTGGGATGTGTCTAACAACTGCCTTGTAAGGGTCAATCCCCCTCGCCTTCCGGATAATTCTAATTGACTTCCTTATGAAAACTCGTTTACTTTATTGAATCTTAATGCCAGGAGCATTCTCCCAAAGTCCACTGAATTTGCTGGTATTGCAACTGCATATTACCCTCATGTGATTTGTGTCACTGAAACGTGGTTGCATGACTCAGTTCTTGACTGCGAATTTACTCCACCTAACTACATTGTTGTGCGTTGCGATAGGTCATGTGGTAGGGGTGGTGGTGTTGCTTTATTTTTTAGGTCTGATGTTAGATTCTCTGTTCTTCCTGGCTTACCCAACACTGAGTCACTCTGGTGTAAGGTTTATATAGATAAATTTGTTCTTGTTATTGGGGCAGTTTATAGAGCTCCGGGTACTTCCCCTCAGGTTATTTTTGATATTCACGATTACATTTTAAAGCATAACTTTGGTGGTGGTAAATTCATTCTGACTGGAGATTTTAACACACCTGACGTCAATTGGAAAACGTTGATGGTTGGTAGTCGTGATAAAATTATATGTGATGCACTTGTTGATACTGCAGTGTCATTCGATTTAGATCAAGTTGTTAGTGAATGTACTAGAGATAACTCAACGCTTGACCTAGTTTTTCTTAGTAACAGCATTGCCAAATCTGGTTATGAGTGCAAAGTGGTTGATGGTATTTCAGACCACAGAGCTGTTGTTGTGACACTTAATATTCGTGCCTTACACGTAAAACCCGAGATTGTTACTGTTTTAGACTTTAACAGAGCTAATGATGAGTCAATTCTTGACGAACTTAGTTTTGGCTTTGATGATTTCGAGACCTTTAGCCGTGACTATGATGTTGATGTGTTGCTTAGCAAATTTTGCTCATTAGTAAATGATTGTATTAAACGATTTGTACCAGTCAAATATAAAAAGACAAATCAAGCCCAGCCATGGATTACTAGAGAGGTATTGCAATTAACCCGCAGACTAAAAAGAAATCGGAAATTAAAACTTAGTGATAGTCCTTCGGACGTCAAATGGTTTGAAAGCCTAAAAAATAGATTAGTGGAAACGATGACAGCTGCTAAATATACTTATTTCAACGTTACATTGACTAACTTTATGAAGTCAAATCCGGCTAAGTTTTGGAGGTCGATCCTTCCTAAAAATGACATTTCCCGCAGTTTTATTATTGAAGATGAATGTGTCACTGATCCCGTAGACATTTCGAATGGCTTTAATGCACATTTTCAGTCCGTATTCACTGAAGATAACGGTTGTGAACCTTCCTTTTCTTTCAATCTCCCGTGTTCGTCGTTAGAAAACATTCCCATCAGTACTTCTGGCGTCCTCCATTTGCTCCTAAACATTGACTGCAAAAAAAGCGCAGGTCCCGATGGTGTTCCTAATTCATTTCTTCGCCGTTACTCTCTTTGGACATCGAGATACCTGGCCTTAATCTTCGAGAAGTCTCTCTCTTCTGGAAGAGTTCCTAAACTTTGGAAATCAGCCAGAGTTGTCCCCATCTTTAAATCTGGAAACAAACAGAGCCTTCTCAATTACAGACCTATTTCATTGACCTCTACCTGTAGTAAGCTCCTCGAGCATATAGTCTACTCCCATGTTTCCGAATACCTCGAATGCAATTCAATTATCTGCCCTCAGCAACACGGTTTCCGTCGTCATTTTTCAACCACCACGCAACTACTGGAATTCACTCATGATATCGCCACGACTTTAAACAATAAAGGACAGGTTGATGCCATATTCATAGATTATTCGAAGGCATTCGATAAAGTTTCTCATTCCAAACTACTGTTGAAGTTAAAGGTCATACTTAAAAATCCCCTTTTACTCGACTGGATCACTGATTATTTAAAAGACCGGTCACAGTTTGTTTCATATGGGAATGCTAATTCATCAGAAGCTACGGTTAGTTCAGGTGTTCCGCAAGGATCCGTATTAGGGCCCCTTTTATTTCTCCTGTATATTAATGATATTGTAGATAACATTCCCGTTAAAGTTCGTCTTTACGCCGATGACTGCGTCCTATATAACGATATTCATTCAGCTAATGACCAGTTGTTACTTAATGAATCCTTCGCACGCTTCTTCAATTGGACCAAGCAATGGCAAATGGAAATAAACTTTGAAAAATCTGTGTTTATGAAATTTACGAATAAGAAATCACCTTTCGTTTTTAGCTATGGCATTGATGAAATAGTACTAAGGGAGGTAAGCGACTTCAAATATTTAGGTATTATTTTTACTTCCAACCTTAAATGGGATAGGCACGTCGACTATATTTGCTCCCGCGCCCTCAGAAAATTGGGCTATGTTAAACGCACGTTAAAAAATTCGTCTAAAGAGGTAAAATTAACCGCTTTTAAAACTCTCGTGAGGCCGATTTTGGAGTACGGTTCAGTGGTCTGGGACGTTCATTTAAAAAAGGACATTAATCTCATTGACTCTGTTCAGGCTAAGGCTATCCGATTTATCTCCAATCGATATGATCGACACTTTTCACCTTCATCCGCTTTGCCAACATTAGGGCTAGAATCTTTATCGTTAAGGCGAACTATCGAGCGATTGAAGTTGTTACATAGAATTGTTAATAATGTAAGTGGCATTGAATGTATGAAGTATATTTCCTTCTCAGATATTTCGCGCACTAGGCGTTCCCATCCCTTAAATATTGTACCCTTTCGTTCTCGCGTAAACTGTTTCAAAAATTCCTTTTTTCCGCGCACTGTTGAGCTGTGGAATAGTATTGACGGTGCTACGCGTATGCTCCAGTACGACGACTTTGTTATAAAACTCGCGAAAGTTGACTTCCTTTGATGTTTGGTGTTTCTGGCGAATCATTATGTTGTTGAATATGTTCTCGTTTATTGTTCTCTCTACTCATGTTTTTAGTTGTGTAATCCACTCCTGCAATGACCTCGACTGAGGTCGCAGTATACATAAATAAATTACGCGGTTAGTGCCGGCGCAGCGTTACTGCATTTGTTTTTTGCTCGCGGACCGAGGGGAAAAAATAATGGGAGATAGATGGACAGATGGTATCCACTAGCCGTCTAAGTTGCTAAAGCTAAGGTGCCTTTATGTGCACGCTAGTTAGGTCAGCTGCGACCTGTTGCGACCGGCCGCCTGTGCTGGAGCGGCCGCGGCTGACGGTACGCGAACAGCGAAAGCGCCGCATCGTTCTTCGAAGACGCGTGTTTCGTAGAGAAACCCGCAGCAGTCAGCAGCCGCAGATCCCGTGTGCAGGTGTCTGACGTAAAGTGCTGGGAGCAGAGCTTCCGCGTTGGGCTCGGTGTCCACGGTCTTCCGAAGTCTATCCGGCGAAGGACACCGACCCACACCTTGTGCCTCTTCCGGTCTCTTAGGAACTGGTAAAACCGCAGCTCCGGGTTGCGCACCGGATTGTTGGTGCAACCCACAGCACTACAAGTCGTGCTCGACATTGCCCAACGCGAGTCCGGCGAATCTCTCCGGCTCCACGACACGCGCGTGAGCGAGCCACTGTTTCACTTTCTTCCGCACGGTCGAGGAAGCTACGCTGGAGTTAAATGAATCCGCCGGGACGCAAATAAAAATAGGAGAACACAGCATAACGCGGTAAGCACCTCTTGCCGTCAGCAGAATCGCAGAATGCCACGGGAAATGAAGCGCCCGCGCTGTCTGTATGAGAGCATAGGACGAAACCTGTCATTGCCCAGTGTGGCTTCACTAGCTCACCCGGTGCCAGCGTTGGTCACCCGCTTTCGGGCCGGTAACTCGAACCGGTAGAATATTTTTAATATTGGTTTATACGAGAATGCAGCGTCGGTTTGACGTGATATTTTGGGCATGACCGTATTTTGACCCTTTAAAGCGATATCAGCCATTTATATAGGGTCCAATTTGTGAGTGGAGTTGCCCTTTAGTAACATGCCCTATCTTACAGTAAAATACAAATATTGAAAGACGTTATTTTAAGTTCAAACAGGAACTAAAAAAAAAGAAAAAAGACTTGATGAGATTCTTTTATTTTGTTTAGCCAACCTTGAGTTGGATGTTAGCTGCAATACTTTTCCTTCGTTCTCATAAAAACAAATAATTGAATTGCACGTGTGAAATTTTTAAAGCCTCGTTTTGTTTCGTTTTAAATAAATTACACATTTTCCAGTTTATGCAAAAAAGGCCTTATGGAGAGCCAGAAAAAAACACAAAAAAACATAGTTGACATTAATGCCCGCAACTCTCGAAATAGCCATAAGTTCAATCCATCTCATCTCTTCAACATATTAATAAATAAAATACCTTTTGTTTTTGCTAATAATTAATGTTTAAAGATGAGCCTCTCCGACCACGCCTCCTGGCGTCCATCTCGTAGGCGACGGGCGCCCGCATTCGCCAATGGTGTGAGACGCCGCTGCTAGGTCTTCAATTATTCCTGAAAACACTCTCTATTCAGTCAGAAGTGGACGTTATCCCGACGTCCACGCATCCGCATCCTATTTTCACCTTACGTAATGATAATGGTGTCTTAATTTCACTCTACGGCACAGGTAACTGCCGACGAGCGCACGCCTTCATCGTCCTGCTTCCCGGATTGGGAATGCATACTACGCATGGGCCTCGTCTGTCGTACGTCTAGATGTAAAAACAATTAGACTATATAGCTCATCACCGACGCAAAATGACAACAGTGATGTAGTATCCCCATTAAACTTAACTGTATTTGGATAGAACTAAGATGTATTGAGGTTCATTGGCGAATCCACCAGGACGCGCTGCCGAGATAATGATAATGCAATGAAAACGACTGCCTCGAGTCTAACCGCTAACGTTATTTTGGGGAGGGCTTGTGGCAATATTTGTGCGCGCAATATTGAAATTCGGAATAGAAAGTTGAAACCTGCTCGATGAATATCTAAGAAATTATTACCTTTTCACAAATTCTGTTGATTGTTCAAGCCTTTGATAATAGTGATAGTAGTTGGCGTCAATACCGGAATTGCAACATCAACCATAAAACTATAGAGCAACTAAATGAGCTGGGCGTAAAGTATCGGCACTCCGTCTCCTAACGGTTTCGCCTTCCCCTTCCTTTCGGCCAATGTATCCTACCCCTATTTTTGCGACGCGCACGACCCTTGCTTGTTCCTCGCCGTTTTTCGCGTCTATCACTTGGAGAAGTGCGTCCGCCCGAAACGCCCTGTATACCTTCCTGTCCACGTATTTTTTTGAGTAGCACAACCATATATTTGTGTTTCCGTGTTTAGACGCTACTGCCGATCGTCATGATTCAGAAGTGCGACTTCCTCACCATTAAATAATTCGGTGTCAGGAAGCCATGCGTTATATTGCTTTATCTGTTGCGAACTGTTTAGACATCTATAGAAGAGGTAAAAGCGTTTCCTGTGATTTTAGATAAACCTTCAGAAAATTCGCGTCTCGTTCTCACATTTAAGCAAATCTAAAATGTTACTCTGGACCAAAAAAACTTGTTTTTTTTTTCAAGTTCCAGCGTTTTGAGTGTCAAATAAAAATTGTGACCGTATCTTGGTGGCGTTGCAAGCGCGGGATGTTTGGGCTTTTGCGTTGCGGCGGAGAAACGCTATTCTAAAACTCTCGTGCGTAGCGTGCGCTAACGCAAGCGCCAAATTTAGCGCTAGCGTACGCTAAAATTGCGTACGTTATTCTAAAACTCCCCATTGACACCAAAATGTACCTAGGCCTGCACGGAGGAGGAGCGAATGGTTCTATTTCGGCAACACGCGGGGCGTGACGTAGTGGTGGAACGTAAAGGTGGGACACTCTTAATGTGAGGAGAAAGGTGGGTGGAGTCCTAGAAGAGCTTATCCTTTCTCTCTTTTGTATTCTGAACATATGACCCTCCTTTTTATGCTTTCGAGTACCACGTGTCCAAGTCTGCTTTGACAAACTAAATGACTACGAGACAATAAAAAAGTCCACTTGAGTAAACTATGAAAATAACCTAGCTGCAGAGTGTTCAATCGGCTTTGTAACTGGCGAAGAGTTACTGCGGGCTACAGCAAACTGTGAAAGGTGGAGATTCAGCGCTCACGCAGCGTGCAACCAGCGTAAGCTGCTCAATATTTGGCCTAAAATTCAGCAATCCTAATCACTCTTCGCATACCCTTTGGCCTCTATTCCAGAAAACGGAAAGCAAACATGCTGAGCCATAGTGACGCCGCACTCTAGCTCGCATATATATATATATATATATATATATATATCAGTGTGTCGAACCGAAAAAAATAAGGGTTCGGTTACGGTTCAGGTTCAGGTAAATTTATTTTGTTCCGGTTCAGTTCCGGTTCGATTAATTCGATCCGCGAACCGGCTCGCGAACCGGTTCGGGGCGCTGAACCTGTTCGCGAACCGGTTTGGGCGCTGAACCGGTTCGCGAACCGTTCGGAAATTATAAATGACAAATTGCAACATCAAAATAACAAAATCAAAATAACATCCAAATAACAACATCAAAATAAAAAAATACAACATCACGTTCTAGAAGCGTGTTATGAAATGAGCACACAGCAGCATTTAGGATTTACGAGATTGTAGGAAAATAAAATCCGGTGACGCGATTTTTTTTTTTTTTGCACAGCCTTCAATTTTCTTTATTCCGTGCAAGCGCAATACTGGTTCCTATGTCAAGATTCATGGATGCAGCGTTTGTCAAGATTCATAAATGCAGCGTTTATATTCCTAAGACTGAGTGGAGAAGAAAAATATGTAAGCGAGGTGTGTGTCAGTTGACGGCACTTAAAAAACAAATGGCATTGATAGCACATTCATTGTCAACAGCGCGTGGCCGAACCGTTTTGACATGAGCCGGTAACCGTTATTTTTTTCCGGTTCAGTTCCGGTTCGGGTTCATCGCGATAACAATATAACGGTTCGGGTTCGGGATCAGTTCCGGAAAAAATACCGGTTCGGTTCCGGTTTTCGGTTCGGTTCGGTTCCGGTTCGACACTCCTGATATATATATATATATATATATATATATATATATATATATATATATATATATATAATTTTTTTTTTTAACAGTATTTCAGCTTTTTGTCTTGGGACGCGGTCCCTGTTGTCTCTCGATTGCCCAGCTAAGTAGTCGTCTAAGAGTGCATGTCCATTTTCGCGCAGTAAAGGGTGTCTCTGATCTTAGGATGAAATAGAAATTATAAAAACAGAAAGAAAAAATAAAACGTAAAATGTCGACATGCTTAGTCACCTTTCTTAAATTATGCCCGTCCTCATTCTCGAGCAGGGATTTAATTTCCAAAATTACATCTCTAAAGCAAAATATCAGCAACTAAGAGAAAAACATAATAAAATAAGGAATGCGGAAACCCGGAAAGAAAGTAGAGTAGAATAGTCTGACCTACACAAAGTCGAATAAAATGTTCAGGATGTCAAGAAAAGCCAGGTGATTGAGTACACAGATATAAAAAAGCAAAAAAAACAAAAAAACATCGCAATGTCTTTTTTATTTTTTAACACCAATAGAAAAAGTAAGAAATCATCTATGTGGGCAACAAAAAGTTGCAGAAAATTCGTGTTCAGTTGAGAGCTGAACGCAAAGGAAAAAAATAAGTAAAACAGTCATGGCGCTATGGGGTAAAATGGGCCCAAATTGCAGTGCCCAAAGTTGTATCACGAACTATTTTTTTCTGCGTTATTTACTTTTTCATTCCACTTATCTCTTAACCCGCGTCATTCTATACTTCACGAATACTCATAAACATAGTAACGACGACAAAAATGCGAAAACTTTCCTCAAAAAGTATAGCGCCTCCTCTTAAAAAAAAAAAAAGCGTTTTTTTGCGCGTTAACAGTTTGCTTTTTTATATCGCCTGCCCTACTTTATTTTTATATATTTTACTTTTCCTCCACCAAGAGACCAAAAGCGACATCGAAAGCAAGTTCCACAATGACTACCTTCTTCTAGATGGGTCCACTTAGTATGCAGAAACACTTTAGGAAAGTATAGACCCCAACTATACGCTGTTCCTTCTAAGTTGACACTGCAATGGAAGCTACGTCCTCGCTGGACCAGTCATACGCCAGTCTTTCGTCACGTGGCCACGGTCCCTCTCTCAGACAGGCGCCGACAGGCGGGTCACGTGATGAAAGGAGACGGCTGATTGGTCCGGCAACCGCGTAGCTTTCACTGCACTGTATGCTTGGGGGTAAGCGGGGCATAGCCCCGACTGCCCTTGTAGGCAGCTTCATGTACCCGAACATTTTTGTGCACCGTATAGTGTTCCCTTGAAAAAGAACGCTACAACTTCGAAGAAACTTCGCTCTTAGATACCGAAGAACGGGAAATAAATCTTCCAAAGTTAGGGAAGGTCTCCAGTAAGACAGGTTTCAAGAAGTATAGCTGTCGTTAAAGTTAAACAAGGGAAATGTTGTAGCTAGCTGGGGATTCTTCGCACCGAAACAAGTTATACGACTACTGTCCTGTATTCCCAAAAAGAAGCTTATTGCTTTCTTGTTTACGGATTTTGTTCGTTTTCAGACACACATGAGCTTGTATGCTGAGCCAGGATGCAAATCAGCTCTACCTGACAAAGTCCGATCCTTCATTTCTCGCCTAATCATTAAAGAGATAAAGACAACAGTAAAAATAGATAACAGAAGGTAACCATGTATGTTTATAACAATTACGACAAAGAAGGAAAAAGGTGCACATACACAATATAATAACCTGCACGCGTGTAAATACTTTTCGATAAGACAGGCGATAAAGACCCTGCGGTGTAAAATTGTACGACTTTCGATTGCCCTTCAGGCGGATGGGGCCAAAGAAAAAATCACTTTGTCTGACAATCATTGTGGATATGATTGTGGACAAGGAAACCTCACAGTGCATCAACCGCAGCCGGTCGATAGATTACAGCTCACGAGACTGCTTGCCGTTAAGGCATACTTTTATAATTTTGCATAATTGTAAAATATTTTTACGTAATCTGTCTTAATATCTTTCTTTAACCTTGGAAATTATGCTATTGAAAATAACAGTAATACTATAGAAATTTCCACAAAAAATAGCATGCGCAAATATCTGACCACAAGCGGCTCACTTAAACGCTGGGGACAGTGACAGGAAGTACTCGATAAAAATACTTAGAAGTATTTTTATCGAGTACTTCCTTCAATTGTTCATAGAACTATGAACAATTGAAACTCCGATAGGTTGTGTCAGGTAAAGACAGTCATAGGGATGTCGTGTCTATGTTTTGTTTTCATTAAAATGTTTATGTGAGGTTGCGAAACGTGTCCATAGAACGGAATGGACCTTGCTTTTGCAAAATACTTCCTTGTTTTTGTGACATAAAAATCACGTCTGAATGGAAGTACAAGTGACTTTCCAAATTACGCGTTGATGCGACTTTGAGGGTCCCAGGAATAGGAAATACAACTTTGTAGACCGTCATTATTTTTATGTATAATGAACACAAGCTGGTCTACTAGAAGTAATCAAATAAATTTTATTTGAGCTTATAATTAAAAGGAAAACACAATCCAAACTTGCCTTTTTGAGGAACGTTTTCATATTAAGGCATTTTTTGTGATTATTTTTTTAGTTTTAAATTTAGGTATTCAAGCTAAATTTTCTTTGGCGTAAAATATCTATTTTTTGTGAATTAAAAGTAGCTTATTATTGTATTATTGTAATTCGGTTTTACTCTTCGCCCGGAATATCACTGAAAACCGAAAGAAGCAAAAAATCTGCAAAATTTGAGCCGCAAAAAAAAAAATAATTATCTTTGATTTTTATGAGTCTTTATTTTTAAGCTTTGACAACCGGTAATTTGGAAATTCCATACCTGCCAAAAACATGTCGCATTATTTTGTTTTAAATCAGAAAAAAAATTTAGTCAGATCTACGTTGCAGTCGACTACCAGTGCAAGGTTTCTTTCTTAACGACTGCGTGGTTGCACTAAAATACCGCATGCCACAGTGGCTGTACTTGGTCATACTAACGTGCAGGCACCATAAAACACTATAAAAATACTCTAACCTTAGAGCCGAATTTAATTTGGAAATTTCAAATTTAAAAAACACACTCCTCTCGTATAACGGGCTTTTGTAGGTGCTTTCTCATTGTCGGAGCATTTGAGGCAGTCAGAGTTGTCAACAACGCATATCTTCGAGAGAAAAGTTCGTCTGAATGCGCCCTTACAGCACGGCACTCCTAGCTCTCCCAATCGGAATTTACAATCCTTCAGTAGAGTCCATCATCTTCCCATCTGGCTCCAACCGACGTCACCGGAAAAAAATCAGAACTACCTACTGGAGTTCCTCGAGTCAAAAGGCCTCTGCCGATAGACCACAAGTTTCCCTCTCCTCCCAGTGCAATTTACCCAATTTCTCCTCTCATAGCTACTCTTTGCCTTTCTCTTCCTAAATCCTTTGCCTACTTGCCTCTCTATCTCTGTCTATTTCTCTTTAATTCCTCCTGAAAATCCAGTTCAGGCCGCCACGCCAGAGCAACCTTTCCCTTTCTCCTCTTAAGACATCCCTAGCCTAGAGGTTGTCATTCCCGCCTTCGAGGAAGGGTCATCCAGTCATCTTCAATTTGGTCAAAACGACGTGGTGTCCTCCGTACAGTGGCAAACAAACGGAAGTTCGTGTAGTATCCAATGAACAAGGTCTTCCACCTCCATAGTTCCAATGAAGCTGAATCCGCCGCCACAATGGCGCCGCACCGAGCTGCTTCATGGTAACTCCGAGAGCGCCTTGATGACGCGCTCGCACAAAAAGCGCAGTAAAAGTAGAATAAAAATTAACACAAACGACCCGTCTTTCTGAAAAGGCAACCTAGCACACTACAAAAAAGCAAAGCGTCCCGAATTGGACGGCAAGCAACTAGAAATAAATTTTTGACAAACGGAAGGCGCCACAAGAGGAGAACTAACTATGAAAAGAGCGATCAAGTTTTCGGTTTTTGATTGACGATGGAAACACCTTTTAATGCGAAATTATAGGAGGGACAAAATACACATAATCAGCGGTTTTCTTTACATTTGGCGTTTCAGTTACGCATAAGAAATCGTGTACCCAGTGCTAATTTCTTCAACAGACGCCTCATGCCTCGTACCGCAGCGATCAGTCAACCGACTAACATTAAATAGACTTCCCTTTTGACATATACGCACAGCAGGCAGGTCACGCACCGTGTTTTTGTTTTATTTTAGTGTTCGCGTTTGAGCTAATTAGCAAACGATGTATAATAAAAAAAAGAAACTGCGCACGCAAGAGAATTACAAAGATATGAGAAGACGAACACATCAGAGTGGCGCTGTGACTAGTTCGTCTTCTCTCTTTGTCCCTGGTCAATACGCTGTTTGTTCTTCTGTGTGTTTTCAGATATTTCCTGGAGCACCTCTAATGCGATCTGTACGTTCCGGAGGTTAGCTTGGTGAGATAACTTCTTCGACCTTCCTATAGCTTCGCTCTATCCTTCTCTGTATTTCTCTTGCTCTTACTTTCTATCCCTTGTATTCCTTTTGTGAGTATTGCAGTTCAGCGTGCTAAACACTTGGCGAGCATAAGAGTACTCTCTCATAAGGAGTTTTTTTACCTAAATAAAACCACCCAGGGACTTTTGAGAACGCTTCATCTTGAACTAATTACGCTGAATTCCAACTTCTATTTATATGGAATGTTGCTCAAACAGTGTTTATACACATAAAAGTGCTCAAAAGTATGTTTATACAAATATTTGTAGGCATCCTTGGCACCTCAGAAAAAGCAAACATAAAGTCGAGGTCGTTGAAATTTGTTTTCGGTTTCTTCAAAAAGGTTAAGGAATTATTTTTACTTTTACCGTCGCAATCAAAGTAGTGCGTTTCCTTATTCGTTATACACTTTTTTATAAGAAAATGTTAGAAAATTTGTGTTTGTATGTTGAACCTTCTCAATTTCAGAAGATAATGTTTTATAGACTTCTTTGAAAAAAAGTTTGGAATTCTTAAACGGCCTCTATTGTAGTTTTGTACTTACACTGATGATTGGTTGCTGTACTTACTCTCCTATATCTACTTCCTCATTCAGACATTACTTGACTCTTACTCATCGTCTCTCAAATTTGTATTGTTATTTTTTACTAATTTTGTTCGCCATTTTCGTCCGCGCTCGAGTGCAATCTCGAGATATCTTTTTTTCTTTTGTGTTTAGCAAAAACGTTTTGCGCTGGGTTTTGAGACTTCACAAATAATCAAAGTACTGCTTGACTCGCAGTTTTGTTTTTTATAGCTTTTTCTTTTCTTTTAGCCTTCATCCTCGAGCCGAAACCTTATAGTTTGAGTTTTTTTGGACCTTGTGTCGGTTGCATGTACCTGCATTGTCTTTGAATTATTTTATACATGTTTCTTTGGAGTATGTATTTTTTATTATTGTGTGTGTTCTCACGGGTCACGGCTCTCATTTGTTCCCATTAAGAATGCAAAGTGGGGGACGCAATTTGTTCTTAGTATCCCCGGGAATAAAGACAAAGCACTGAAGTGGCAACCTTGAGGACTGGAAAGCACGCACGAGGAGGAAAAAGAAACATAAAAAAGCAAGAAAGAAACAGGACTTTAAAAAAACATCTAAGTTGGGCAGCAACTATGTGACGCATGGCTCTGAAAGTTCAACCAAATTAAAGGTGCCCCGAGGAGGTTTCTGAGATCGCCTAAGTATGGCGATAACTCACTCTGCAATCTCTGAGCAGCCTACAAATATCTATATCATGACAATACGCGGCCGATTTCTCTAATAAAAAAACATGAGCCATTGCACTCTGTGAAGGTGGATGACCAGCGAAGCCGCTTAGAACACGACACAGACGTGACACAGAATTTAGTGTGTGCTCCATTAAAGTTGTCCAATTTAGCAGCATGGTACCTGCGTCTTTTTGATACGCTCTCCGCCCGCGACGTTTGTCGTCTTGTTTGATTTGCAGCATGCGCTTGGCGTTTTGTTCACGGTCTTCATCGGTGGTGCTTGCTGCCCGCAGTCGCCGCTGACATTCTCGGTGCCGTTCCCGCTGTTGCTCTTCGTAGGCGCGTAGCTCTGGGAGTCCGGACTATACGCGGCCTTCCCATTACGACGAGAGAAGTGATATAAACATATTGATAAATTACTCAAGCATCAAGGAGAATGCAGGGGATGGTGTTCCACGCGCCGCACGTGCCGGCGTCTGCAGCAGTAACTGTTCTAAAGCAAAAGCCTAAAACAAATGGCATCTTGCACGCGCGTTCGTCAACCCTTTATTTTGGTCATTTACTCCGAATCTTTCATACGGGGAAGGCGTGCACGTGCGGCCCATCCGGCGGTGTGAGAGTAGAGTTTTTGGTCACGCACACGAAAAATCCACGGAACCCGAGCCACAAACAGCTTCGCTGTAAAGAGCAATCGAAGATTGCAACACACCGATGTTATCTCTGGCGATGGGAGGAGCATGTTCCCTTACCAGGACCACTGTCAGTCAATAGCGAGCGAAGGATCCTCACGCCTCCGACCGGAGGAACCGCGGAGTGATATCTCGAATGCGCGCGGATCCTTGCCCATACAGCCCGGACTACGATTCAACCCAGCGAGCGCGTGCTCGAGAGCTCGAGAGCTGACAACCAGACACATCACTCCCGCGAAAAGAACAACAACATAGTTTGTTGTTTTTGAGACGATTAATGCAGTATTATGTTCCCTCTCCGCGAAAAATTAACATTTTTTTATTATTCTTACTTGCCTCTATCATCTACAAAAGCATTCACATTTTGTAATAACAGCGTTGGCAATCTCAACGAAATGTCGCGTTTCCATTGGTCACATGCCGTCCTGGCTGCCGGCACAGATGCTCCTCCCATCGCCGAGATAAGTTCGATAGTTGATTGCTTTTTTAATAGGAAAATTGGCCGTGCATTGTTACGATTTATGAATTCCTAGGATGCTTAGAGCCCGCAGAGTGAATTATAGCAATATTTAGGCGATCTCAAAACCTCCCCAGAGGTACCTATAAGGTATCGGAGGATTTGCGCACGACCATCTCGTGACATAGTACTACATAGATATTCTGCTTCTGGTGTACATAGATTCGTATTGCGATAAAATATTCAACACACCTTTTTGCAGTTTTTTTTAAAGGTTCCTAGCGTTTTTTAAAACTCATTTGTTTGCTATCCTCTACTATCCTTTGGAGTCTTTGGAAGGCTTTCGAACAAAAAGCAGACGCTTCCCTAAAGCTGAATCGTAAATGTTGTTTTAATGAGAACTTAGTTGTGTTGTACTTTGACACGTGCTTACTTACTGTATGTTATGATATCCATCGGCTGTCTTAAAGTGCCTTGACATCGCTAGCAGTCCAAGCAGCTGGTGTCACGTCCTCTGCTAGAGATATTATACCGTATGTGAAGTGTAACTATCTTTTTTAACGCGGTGCTCTCGCTGGTCAGGAAGTATTAAGGGCTCTTTACTCTTACACTCCAGCGTAAGGTCAGTGAAAGTCCAAGCGTTTACATTCGTGTGTTTTTGTGGCATCGATCGTCAGTTACTCAAGAGTGCCAGTCTTGTTGGATTCTGTAAAAGTAGTTTTACTTTTGTCAACTTATTTTCTATTCGCGCAATAAAATACATAACGTCGATAAGATATTGTGGTCTTTCAAAACTAACGATGAAGCTTTTAAGGCGTGGACCACAAATTGAACGTCTACTATAAGACGTAAATTATAAAAAAAATTAACATTTCGACTTAAAAAAGGAAAAAAAAAGCTGCCAGCATCAACCCATACAAAAATGTCCTATGGTCGGCTACAGAAAATTCTTTGTATGGTCGGCTTTAGCTATTTGGCCCAATTAGCTAAATAATTTTCTATGGCTGTCTTTAGCATTTTTATGGTCGCCTTTATGGGCCTCTTTAGCTTTGTCTATGGCCCTATCGCTGTCCAGCCATAGCGCTCTTTAGCTTGTCTAATGGTTGGCTAAAGACTTCTCTATGGCTTACCCTATGGCTCTCTTTAGCCACCAAACTCTAAAAAAAGTTCACTTCAAGTACCCCCGACTTGTGAACGCTACATGGTAGATAATACGTACATGTCTGAACACACAGCATACAGCAGAACACAGAAGACACAACAGAAGCGACGCCGCGACACCGGACCCCTCTCTTCATATGCTACGTTCGCGCTAGCTGTATATATGGCAGTCTAATTTTTGAATCCGACTTTCCTGGTGACCCAACATTTGTCGCAAGAAACACGGAGAGGCGGAGCGAATATTACTCGTACTTAATACATTATTTGAATTGTCTCTTGGAATAGCCCCCATCTCTTAATTCAACACCCTGAAAAAAGCAAATGTAGATCATTAGGCTAATTAACTAAAATTTATAATTATCTTTTTAATAAGTTTGAATAATCACGTTGACAATGCAGTGATGACATGCAGTGATGACTGTTTCTGAAGATTTCAATCAAGCTATTGCTTGATTGCAGTGTTCGGCGCCAGTGTAATTTATTTTCACTTTTGGGGGTAATAATTAATTTTAATTGTTGCACAAGTATTTTAATGGATTTTTCGAACAAACAGTATTGCTGGTTTCCACGACTCTTTGCAACAGCAGAGAACATATCTTGGGTCATGGTTTGTCACCGGCATTACACAAATTTAGTATTAATTTAATTTTCTAACCTGGAGTGTGTTTACTAAAACAGTAAGCGCCGGTAGTGATTTTCTATAGGCGTGGAAAGAAAATTTATTGGTTCTTAGTCTTTAGATTCGGGGCCATAGATTTTTCTATAGACAGGTAAAGACAATTTATTGGTTTCCAGTCTTTAAACTCGGGACCAAAGAATTTTCTATAGGCAGTTGAAGAACATTTATTGGTTCTGCTGTCTTTAGACATGGGGCCACGTAATTTTCTATAGGCGTCTAAAGAAATTTTATTAGTTCCCAGTCTTTAGACTAAGGGCCATAAAATTTTCTATAGTCGGTTAAATACGATTTATTGGTTCCCAGTCTTTAGGCTTGTGGCCATAGAATTTGCTATAGGCGGGCAAAGAAAATGTATTGGTTCCCAGTCTTTAGACACACCCATACAAAAATGTCCTATGGGCGGCTATAAGAAAATTCTTTGTATGGTCGGCTTTAGCTATATGGCCTAATTAGCTAAAGAATTTTCTATGGCTGTTTTTAGAATTTTTTATGGTCGCCTTTATGGGCCTCTTTAGGTTTGTCTATGGCCCTATCGCTGTCCAGCCATAGCGCTCTTTAGCTTGTTTAAGGGTTGTCTAAAGACTTCTCTATGGCTTACCCTATAACTTTCTTTAGCCAGCAAACTAAAAAAAAATTTACTTCAAGTACCCCCGACTTGGAACGCTACATGGTAGATATACATACATGCCTGAACACACAGAATACACAGAACACAAGGAGAACACCACCCCACACACCATCAACAACGCAGCGACACCGGGCCCCTCTCTTCATATACTACGTTCGCACTAGCTGTATATAGACCTTTCCAGCGGCAGTCTCGAACGAAGCGAACGGGCGAAAAATGCTGAGTCACTGAGCTGTGGACGCATGCGCAGCGTCCGATATGCCGCACAACAGAGCAACGGCGCACCCTCAGGAGGCGCTCCACAGCCCAGCAGACAAAGATGGAAGCGCACACAACGCAATTCTTGAAAAGGTCTATATGGCAGTCTAATTTTTGAATCCGACTTTCTCGGTGACCCATCATTTGTCCAAAAAACACGGAAAGGCGGAGCGAATATTACTCGTACTTCACACATTATTTTGATTGTCTCTTGGAATAGCCCCCATCTCTTAATTCAACACCCTGGAAAAAAGCAAATGTAGATCATTAGGCTAATTAACTAAAATTTATTAATTATCTTTTTAATAAGATTGATGAATCACGTTGACAGTGCAGTGATGACATGCAGTACACTGGTGCTGAAGATTGCAATCAAGCTATTGCTTGATTGCAGTGTTCGGCGCCAGTGTAATTTATTTTCACTTTTGGGCGGTAATAATTAATTTTAATTGTTGCACAAGTATTTTAATGGATTTTTTCAAACAAACAATATTACTGGTTTTCACGACTCGTTGCAACAGCAGAGAACATATCTTGGGTCATGGTTTGTGACCGGCATTAGAGAAATTTAGTATTGATTTAATTTTCTAACGTGGAGTGTTTTTACTAAAAAGTAAGCGCCGGTTGTGATTTTCTATAGGCGTAGAAAGAAAATTTATTGGTTCTTAGTCTTTTAGAGTTTCCAGTCTTTAAACTCAGGGGCCAAAGAATTTTCTATGGGCGGGTAAAGAACATTTATGGTTCGCTGTCTTTAGACATGGGGCCATGTAATTTTTTATAGGCTTCTAAAGAAATTTTATTGGTTCCTAGACTTTAGACTCAGGGCCAAAAATTTTCTATAGACGGTTAAAGACAATTTATTGGTTCCCAGTCTTTAGACTTGTGGCCATAGAATTTTCTATGGGCGGGTAAAGAAAATTTATTGGTTCCCAGTCTTTAGACACAGGGCCATAGATATTTCTATAGCTGGCTGTAGCTCTCTTTATGGATTTCTATGGCCGACCATAGGGAGCCATAGGGGGTGATAGCCCGCCATATAATTTTCCATAGACGACCATATACCATTTTTGTATGGGCAGGGCCATAGATTTTTCTATAGCTGGCTGTAGCTGTCTTTATGGATTTCTAGTGCCGATCATAGAGGGCCATAGGGGGTGATAGCCTGCCATATAATTTTCCATAGACGACCATAGGCCATTTTTGTATGGGAACACTTCGGCGGCGAAATTAAGTCTTGATCAATTGTGCAGAAAACCATTCGAAAATCACAAGAAAACTGAAACTAAAAAAATAGACGCCATTTTTTTAAATAATAACTATGCGTGGATATTTATAGTAGATAAATTTCAATATACGCTATAACGAACCAGATTGAAAATCATCGTGGAGTCAATACCCTCGGTTTTCACGAATTGTCTGAAACAATTTATTGTGTTCTAATTTTCGTCTTTTCTTCGCTTGGTTTTTCGCAAATTCGTCTCTTTCAGCCGTTACCGTTAGGAATAACGGCGGAGTGCTGTGTATACAATCCACTTTCATTGATTTGTCGAGTACTACTGTCGGCACTGAGGAGGCCACAGCCAATGTCTCTGTTCTATATAAATGTTTTCTTGTAGAATGAAAAAAAAAAGGACAGCGGGTGGAAATTGGGCCCAGGAATAACCTTTGTATGCTGGAGCGAGCGCATTGATTCGCCTATAGCTTCGTCTTCAGCTTGGGTCCAGACTGCAGCCGATACTACGAGCGCGAGCGTGTGGCCCTGAACAGTGCTTGCATTCCACGAGCGCGCGTGCGGCAGGGACGCTGAAAGCCCGGAGCTCGCGCTGTGTAGCATCGCCTGCGTCTGGACCCAAGCTGAAACGAAGTATAGTCTCTCGCTTGTGGGAGTTCTCGGGGAAACACGCCGACTGGCCGAAAGTTTCGCAGCGTCATACTTTATGAATAAGTGTAAAACAATCTTTGTTTTGTTTTTATTCGTATACCTTGCAACCAACTCCCTTTATGCCCCTGGGCCCTCGGGGTACTTTAAAACGGTAAAAAATAGGTTGTAAATAAAAGATTGTTGCAAAGGCAAAATAAACGTCAAAATGATTATTTGAATACACCGACGATGGAATTTGTCAGCCTGCTTGAAAGTTAAAAAAAAAAAGTGTTTACACTGTATCGTAGCAATGTGTCTTGTGCAGCACAAAACGGATTCCAAAGCCTTCGATGTACATGCTCCGAGAAACTGATGGTGCGGAGGAGACGAGAGCGGGCTGGGACGTTAGAATTTCGAGCTCCGGTTGGAATGATTAATGGGTAGACCTAAAACTATGGGGTGTTTCAAATTGCGGCCAGGCTCTCGAGATCGACCGCAAAATTTGGTCTCTTAACCTATCGCACTACGAATTTGTGCAGCGTTGCCCACAGGTGGTGCATTTTTTTAAATAATATTTTCAAAGAGCGAATTTACGTGATGAAAAAGTAAAGAAAGAAAAAGGTGTAACGTTCTTTGGAAACCCAGCGAAGCCACCGGTCTTCAATCAAGGGCGCCCTATTGTTTGAAGACCGGTGGCTTCGCTGCATTTCCCTAGGAGTCGAGCCTTTTTCTTTCTTTACTTTTTCCTCAGGTAAGTTCGCTCTTTGCAAATTTTATAGAAAAAATGCACCAACTGTGGGCAACGCTGCACAAAATCGTAGCCCGGTAGGTTAGGGTACCGAATTTCGCGGTAAATCTAAAGAGCCTGGCCGCTACTTGAGACACTGGTAGATGACTTTGTCTCCACTGCATCATCGATCGCGTACGAATGCGAGAGCCAAATGCCGGACGCCGACATTCCGCATTCGAACGCGTTCGGCACGTGCATTGGAGACAAAGGCAGATAGCTTTAGCTCTACCCACTAATCTACCCAATCAGAGCTAGGCGTTGTGGCGTTCCCGGGCGCTGTCGTCTCCTCCTCTCCATCAGTTTCTCGGCGCATTGCGCAGTATAGTTATTATACAATCCTCACCGGCACACTGCAGAAACTACTGGTTGTTCTTATATTGAACAAAAAGAAAAAAAAAGAAAAAGAAAAGGTAACGCGAACAGCAAGATGTTGTCTATATTGGCTTCTTTTTCCCTCTGTGAAGAAGATAAAAAAGAAATGAGGAACATCGCAAGCGTCCTCGGTTGATTTCGGCCACGCGACGTGCCGCATCGTGAGCCCCAGTTGTTGGCGGCTACCGATCGACGCGTCTGCCCGAAAAGCCACAGTGCGATTGTTGTCATGGAGATAATGATTTTTTTCTTTTGTTAATTTTTTGCGGTTCGTCCAATTTGGTGCCTTTCTCCCCATTTGGCAACTTTCATTTATTTTATATCCTAACTTGAACCTTAGTATGTGCTTTTGTGTCCTCTGCGGCACTTACTGGCACTTTTCTTTTCTTACCGGGGTATATTGTATTGTACTATAGTTACCAACGTTACTATCTACTCCATCGTTTTCGCAACCAACGGTGATATGCTTTTTTTTTTATATGTTCATGGTTCTTGTCGCTTTTATAAGTGGTCTGTGTCGTCCGCCGTTCTTTGATGTCCTAACTAGTTCTTAACTTAGAAGTCTCGGATTCAGAACTTTTCAACATCTCCCTTCTAGGTTGCAGTTTTTGTTCTGATCACCTGAAAAAGTCTAACAAGCTAAATAAAATTAAAAAAAAAATTAAAAGTTGTCTTTTTCTGTGTACGTGCTTCAAGAGTGAACCTTTTTCTTTTTCCTGATTTCTTTAGATTCGCCGAGCTTTTCGGTATCGTGTTTGCAAAGTTATATTAATTATTGGTTTCGTGGGAAAACGTTTGGGAAGAAACGACGTCATTGAGGGTCTGGGGTTTTCCTGGCGTAGGTAAGACACAAAATAAATCACCATGTACGTTGCGAAGCTTCACATAAACTAAGTTATGTCTTCCTGCGCCCCCTTTCCCTCATAAAGTTTAGAGTATAAAGCGACAGCAGCAATAAAAATAAAAATATAAAGGCGAGACATAAAATATGACATTTAATAAGTTACTAACTAACAGTAGAGTTATTTTCCGCGAAATATGACAAGCTCATGTCCCCGAATGTCAAGAGCATGGCAAAGATTTGAGCTTGTGGACGACACTAATAAGCGACGTCGAACTTAACCGAAATTTACAGGCACAGTTGGACCGTCTGACAAACAACCTGCGTGCGTGTTTCTCTCTCCTTCATCATGTCCTTTCGGTAATGTTTGGGTATGGGCGATAAAGCGCCGAGTGCCCGTTCTGGAAAAACTAGAGTTCATTGGCTGAAGCTCATTCATTAAACTAAAGTAAAAAACACCTTTGTACACAGGCATTTGTATCCTGTACAGGCGCCCAATCGACGATGCGTACGTTGTTCCCCTTGGAGTTCACGCACGGTCCAATAATGACCTGAATAACGTTGAAGTTTGGACTAGTCAGGATACAGACCAGGGTGTACGAACTGTAACCGTAACTGAACCGTAACCGAAACTTGACAGCTTGCTTTTTCTCGACCCGGAACAGAACCCAGACCGAAATGGTTGCCGCCATCTAGGAGCTGAACCCGAACCGGAACAAGTCGAAGGAACCGTTCCGGAACCGGTTCGCGAGAAATTACGATTGATTAAAAAATAATGGGCGAGAAAGAGCTGGGCGTGGAAGACTTAATGCTGCGGCCTTTGTCACGGAAGCACAAAACCACGGTCCACGTAATTTCAAGGGTAATTTACCAGCCTTGTGCTTTCTCGCTTATAATCTGTTTGTGACTTGTTGTCAGGCAATTTTCTGTGCGTGTTAAAGGAACACTAAAAACAGAGAAAACAAAAAAAGGCTGGATTACTATCCAGACATTACAAGATAAATTTTCCCCCATAATGAAAATTAATTTAAGCAATATTAATAGTTTTCAGATGCATCTGAGTTTTCCTGAAAACGTTGCTCAAATTTGGCTTTCAGGCGCAGCGATGAGCCCGCTTCAGGAAAACTCGAATGAGTTTGATGCCGTTATTATTGCTTTAATAATTATCTTCTATGGGGAAAAACATCTTAGTCTACGCAAATCATAATCAGGCTGTTTACAATAGGCTGCTTTTCTTAGCAGTGTATTTTTAAGACATACACAAGGCGGCCTATTCGTCGCGTACCGATAAAAGGAGAGTAGGTCTAATAATCGATTGTTTTCATTGCTGCCGATTTAATAAAGCATTCTTGTTTAGCTGTCTTCGATATCAGTAAACGGAAGAGAAATCTCGTAACGATTTTATTTTTAGTCGTTTCTGAACTCTTTGAATATCAACAATTTAATGAATATTGAAAAATTTGGATTCTAGCTGAACCGTTACGAAGCGGTTCAGCCGGTTCAGACCGGTTCGAATCGGTATATGGTTCTGTTCCGGAGCCGAACCTGAACCGAACCAAAATGTTTGAACCGTAAACCAAACCGGAACCGAAAAGAGTTTTCGTTCGACACCTACAGACATAACAGAAAGGACCAAGGCTTCGTCACGTCAATTGCCTTATTCTTTGTCCTCGACTTCTCGCTGTTTTTGTTTATTCAACAATTATCATTAGTGAGAATGTGCCCATTCAGTGCGTTGTGAACAGACGTGGCGTGTAAGGTGATATGCAAAATGTTGTTAAGATATCAACATCACACCACTCGCAGCCGCCACACTACAGCATGTAAGCGAACACTTTTAATTTAGACGGCTTTCCAATATCGATTTCTCAACGTATCGCGCTGCGATGTACTACAGAGGTGCAAGCAGGTGGTGGAAGTTTGCAGTGAAAAGATCAAGGAAGAAAGTTACCTCCTTCAAAAGAATAAAAAAAGAAAACAGAAACTTGTGACGGGTAGTTTACACTGCCACTTCTCAGATGATGCACGCGTAGAGTGGAGTGCTGCCGGGAGATAACGTATGCCGTGTCATGGGACGACCGGACGATTCGGGTTATAATAGCAGACGATCCCGCAAAGGACACGAAACGGCCGGCGCTCCCTCGACACGGCATACGCCAGCTGTCGGCAGCACATCTCACTACGCGTGCATTGTCTGCCAAGTGACGACGTAGATTGCCCAGAACAGTTATTTTTTCCGTTTACACGAGGTGAGTTTATTTCTTGATTTTGTCCACTGTAAGCTTCCACCACCCGCGTACACCTCTGTAGTAAATTTCAGCGCGATTCGTTGAGAAACCGATTTCGGCGGGCCGTCTAAAATGCTTTACGGTGGCCGTGCAACGATATTGGGCAGGAACGTTTCTCACTTTATACCAGCCTACTTGCACTGGTGGGAACCAAGACAGGGGCGGATTTAAGGGGGCTAAGCTTCCCAAGGTCATCTTTTGTTTTACTAAAATCATTGATATTGCCACGCGTCGTGCTGTTGTCAAGCCGCAGAGCTGCGTAATGTTATCTATCCTCCTTTACGCGCGCGCCATGAGTGCGCGCTTTTCGTTCATACGCTTATCGAGACGCTGCTCTCGAAACGGCACGTTGTTATCCGAAGATTCTAGAAAGTTCGATGAGCGGGTAAAAAAGATAGCAGCCGGCCGACCGCTGTTATTATTTCTCTTCGCCGGCTACCGTCCACGCTCGCCTCCCGCCGGTCCTTCTTTTCGGAGGGCACAAGTTCGCCCAATAAACCCTTCGTGTATGTTCCTCCAAGTTGTCCGCGATGACTTCGCCACGTGGCAATATACACAACCAAAAGTTACGTTTCTGGTGACTTAGCAAATATTGGGTCAACAAAATCCCACCGGGCACGGACCGTTATATATTCTACCTCCAGTGAGAAGACGAATGGATTCTTCAGCCACGTCCCATGACTGCTTAAGAAACACTTGTGGGTTATGTACAACGGCGAGTAGTGGCTTGCGTTGTAAGTTCTTCACTGTCGAAGGGCACTGGCCAGTAAACGCAGTGTCGTCCCGACAGTGTTCTATAATGTAGTTGCAGCGGTTTTAAGGAAACGGTGTGTGAACGGTCGATCGAACAATTAAAATAAGGATGGTCCTGTGAGGTCGACGTAGCTGTTGACGACGTTTCCGGTTGGTGCAAATTTACCAGCTTTGGGGATGGATCAGATGGAACAAGGTCTAAAGGAGCTCGCTTCACCCGATTCAGATTTACAGTCTCTTGCCGTCCGCAAATGCCCAAAGTCATGGTCTTTGACGTTGTTTGCAGCGCCTTGTATGGGCCATCGTAGGGCGGTTAAAGAGGCTTCCGCACGACGTCATGTCGCAAGAAGACGTCAGTGCCGGTCGCCAAGTCGTCGCTGATGAAAGTGGGCGGGCCTCGAACTTGGAGAAATACCGTGACGCGGAGCTGCTTCATGGCCTCTCGTCGTTTGGCGGCGTAACTCCCGGGGTCTGGACAGGCATCGGGTGGTGTCGATACAAAACATTTACCTGGCAGCCGGAGCGTGGTTCTGTTAGCAAACTCAGCTACGCTGCAACCGATGTCACTTTAAGTGCCGTACGTATGCTGACAAGAACGAGCGGCTGCACCGGCATCCAGTCTTGACACTTGCGCGTGCTTTGAGGGCCGCCTGAGTTGGTGGTGGAAACACTCCACCCATGCTGTTGCTGGCGAGGTGATACGCGGTCGTTCGGATTCTTTTCCACCCCAACAGTGCCATGAGGCTGGAGAAAAAAATAGATTCGAACTGCCGGCTCCTGTCAGTTGTGACAATGGTTGTGATTGTGGAGAGCGTGCCAAATCTTGAAATCCAGTGCGCAATGACCACGCGCGCCACTGTGCCCGCAGTATATGTCGGGCACCGGAATCGCTTCTGGCGAGTGTGTGTAACGATCGGCACACGTTAATAGATAAGTTAGTCCCTGGGATTGTGACAGCGGTCCAACGAAATATATATATATTTCGTTGGACCTTGCTATATATATATATATATATATATATATATATATACGTGTGTTGTCAAAAAGTGCGCCAGGCAGATCAAAGGGAGCACAATGGTGTTACTGTGCATGTCTCGATGAACCTTAGAGCGTTGACACTGTAAGCAGGTGCGTGCCCACTGGCGTACGTACTTGTTGATATTAGGCCTTACAAAATAGGATGTAAAAGGTGTTGTGTGCCTTGATGCCGGGATGTGACAATCCTTGAAGGGAGTCAAAAATCTGGCGACGAAACTGTGCGGACAAAAATGGGCGCGGAGATTCCGTCGACGTGTCGCAGATGAGGTTCACAAGACACAGGACACCTCTCGGAAGACGAGCTTACCGGGTGATGCTTGGAGTTCCCGCGGTTGTGCATCACCGTGTTGTACCTCTGCCAGTGTTTCAAAGTCCCCCTCGCTGTCTCCGATTGGAACACCCTACCCAGCGATATTGTGTCGATCACCTCAGCCTAGATATTTACACACGCCCTAACCAATGTATAACAATGTATGTAGTTTTTGCTTACCTAGTTTTCTGTAAGCATATTTTTGTTTTTTTCTGTTATTATATGTTGCGCCAACGGCATCATCTTTCTTTCACTAAGTGCACTACCTTTGTCTGTGATTTGCCCCCCCCCCGCCCTCCTCCCATGTCATGCCCGAAAGGGTCTTTAATGTAAATAAATAAATAAATAAATAAATAGCTGCCAGAGAATTAATGATACAAACGCCTATTCGTGATAGAGTGTCCGCGGCGACGCTGTCGGCGCCGTGGATAGGACGGATGTCTGCGGTATATTCGGAAATGCAGGACATTTGCTGAAGCTACCTCTGGGATTGACTGCCACTGTCGGGTCCCAGAGATTTAAAGACATGGACAAGGGGCTTGTGGTAGGTCACCATAAAAAAAACTGGCGACCTTCCACCAAATGTCAGAAATGACGTATAGCCAGGTACTTGCCCAGTAGTTTACGGCCGAAGGTGCTGTACCGCTGTTCGGTGGCCGTTAGCTTGGGGAAAAAACACCAACTGGTTGCCACTCTCCGTTTTAAAGTCTGTTGTAGCAATGCGCCGACAGCAATATCCGATGCGTCGGTGACCACAGAAAGTAGGGCGGCATCCTTCTGGTGCGCAAGCATGGTGTTGTTGGCGAGCAGTTGTTGGGCGCGGTAAAATGCCGATGTAGTGCACTCGTCCCACGTTAGCTCAGTTGTGGAACTACTCACGCTCGAGAGCATCCGATGCGGTGGTTGTAGCTTCTCGGCGCAACCTGGGATAAACCGACGATAAAAGTTTATCATGCCGAGAAACTCCCGTAGTTGCTTCTTTGTTGTGGGCTTCGGGAATTCTTGAATGGCTTGCACCTTGATGTTAAGAAGGCGGTTATCCAAAGACTTGAACGTGTGTCCCAGTAAGTTGAGCTTCGACCTGCCAAACACGCAACTGGCCACATTGACAATGATTCTATACTCGGCGAGGCGAGCAAACACTGTTCGGAGGTGTCCGATGTGTCCGTCTGTAGATGAGCTTGTCACGAGGATGTCGTCAATGTAGACAAAACAGTATGGCAGGCCACGTAACGCCTGGTCCATAAAACGTTGAAATGTTTGCGCAGCGTTTTTAAGTCCGAACGGCATACGCTTGAACTCGAACAAACCGAACGGTTATTGCCGTCTTCGGAATGTCCTAGGGCTCCACTGGAATTTGATGGTAGGCGCGTACCAGGTTGATCTTGGAGAAAACGGCAGTGCCGTCGAGCGATGCCGTAAAATAGTGAATATGTGGTATCGGGCACCGGTCTTGAGATGTGATCCGGTTGAGAGCTCTGTGATCTCTACATGGGAGCCAGTCCCTGGGTGTGGACTTGGGGACCATGTGAAGGGGTGACGACCAGAAGCTCTCGGACTGTCGGACAATGCCAAGCTCAATCATATACACAAACTCCTGTCGGGCGATGCGTAGCTTCTCTGGCGGCAATCCGCGTGGAGGCGCGTGACCCGGGGCGCCTGGCGTCTCAATGTGGTGCGTCACAGTGTGTTTGATGGGGCGCTCGTCGGGTCCGACACGCGTCAGTCCCAGAAACTCGCCCAGCACCTTGGCGTATACTTTGACTCGTCAGGCGGAAACGTGAATGTGGGACTGATGGACAGCAAAACAATACGATGTATTGACATACTTGTCACTACGTCTCGAAAACGTCCTCCCTTAACGTCCACCAACAACTCAAGCAGCGTAAAGAAATCGACTCCGATTATAGTATATGGGATAGCCCACAAGCAAACACCCAGCGGAAGGTTCGCCACAATTCGAGGTCAAGAGTCAGTCAACGCTCACCGTACGTTAAAATGGCCGGCTCATTGACGGAACTGAGCTGCGATGGGCTGGGATGCCGGTGACTCATTAGCGGTTGCTAGAATCACACTAACCCCTGCACCGATGTCCACAAGGCGAAGCGTACACCAATAATACGGTCCGCCACAAAAAAAAAAACAAAAAAATGATCGGCGGCTGTTTTGATTGCCTGAGCGCTTGCCGCCGTTGGTGCGCTCCACCCTCTGATTTTCCCGATTTCGAGCTGGGGGGCTCACACTTGCGAGCTGCAGCGCTGAACCGTTGATAACACCAGCACTCGCCTGGCCTCGCGCGTGACAAGGAGCGAGTGTGGCGTCGAGGGTCTCTTTGTGATATGCTGCGGCCACGGGAAGCTTTATATTTGCGGCATAACATCGGCCAGGCGAGAAATCTCTGCCCTGAGTTCACGTACCTCGTCCCGGATGCTTAGACAATGAACTGTTGATACGTGCGGTGATGCTGCATGAATCTCCATGATGCTATCCGCGAGTTCGGCAGTCCTAACAAGGTCGATGTCTGCTGCCAATGTGTTTACCATTCGCACGTTCTTTGGCAGCCGCTGTTGAAATACCTCCCGTAGAAGCGAGGCGTCGATGGTGGTCGCCTTGTCCCCGAATAGCTGTTCCATTCGATGCAGCAGTTGCGTAGGCGTCGGGTCACCGAGTTCCTCGGCGGTCAACAGCTGCTGGAGACTTTTTTGTTCCAAAGCACCTGCTCGGCGGATAAGCTGAGCCTTTCGTGTGTTATACACTCTAAGCTCGGTAACCTATAATGTAACTTCTAAACCAAAATAACCTATAAAATAAAGGTTACAACGACAGTCGTTTTGATGTTTTCATTATTTTCGTCAAGACTATAGGTTACAAGGGCCAAATTGAAAGCCAAGACGCCGATTTATAGGTTACTTGAACGGCAGCCAACGTGTAACCTCTACACAGTAACCTATAAAAAGCGCGGTAACCTATATAGTCAAGATACATAAAGAAATGGAGTCGAACTAAATTGCTGAACTTGAAATTATGACTGCAGTTACGAGGCGCAACGCGCTGCTTGCTGTTGGCTGGAGGTGATGACAGCATGCGACAGATTGGACGGGAGTCGCATTCCTCGCATCACTATCTCGCATCACTATTTTATAGTCACAAAGCTTTTGTGGCATGTATTTAAGTACTGAACTTACTTTGTGTCCTTAACATCTCAATGTTAAGGATATTTTATACGCGGAACTTGTTTTGTTTTTTTGTGAATTTTTTTATGATGTAGTTATAATTATTACGCAGTGATAGATTTGATTTCCATATCATTTACTCATGCTAAACGCGTGTTGTCCTGTAATTGCTATATGTAAAAAAAAATCGTGGCTCCCAATGTAAGTTAAACTTATTTATCTGTACGAGTTAGAAACGAGTTAGAAACGAGCTACACGGTCCTCGGCCCGAACGCGAGGGCAAAAAGTTAGAGTTAGTATTGCATAACTCATTATTGGAAGAACTCCAGCAATGTTGACTTGCGTGCTGAATTCGGATGGGAACACGTTTGCTATATAGCGAATAATTTTACCAGCGGAGGTAAGACCTTCTACACATTAGAACATTAGATTACAATGGCGGGCTCATATATATTATACAGTTATGCTGACACACGTTTATGAATCTCAGAACATAGCGGTAGCTTACTTCCCAGTCTTGGAATCACGCACACGACGCTTGAGCGAACGAAGGCGCGAGGGAGCGAGCGAAGTCGAGTAAAGAAAAAGAAAAAATGAGAGGGGCGTGAAGGACATACATGGGTAAATTACTTTCAAAATGTAATTTAATTACAATTACAATTATTTTGCTCCAAAAGTAGTTTAACTACAATTACAATTACTACTACGCGAAAGTAATTCATTACAATTACAAATTACTTTTAAAACGTAATGCTATTACTTTACAATTACTTATTTCTGGGAGCTACCCACCCTGGGCCATATAACTTTAAGCGAGTTATATGGCCGCTGTATAAATGTCACGTATTG